>JAVXUP010001119.1:0-278163 GCA_033070095.1 Escallonia herrerae
CTGTAGTCTAGTACCGAATGCATTTTGTAATCCCTTGTTCGGATAAAATTAGTTAGCACGATTCCCAAACTCAGAAAAATCTAAAACTTTTCTAGGGTGTAGATCCTGCAAAAATAATATGAGTTACTCTTTTGAATTTCATCCAAATAAGTTCTTAGATTTATCAAAAAAATTAGGAAAGGAACTGCTTAAAGAAATCTTTCCTTTACCGACACTTTTACGTTCAATTTTTTAAACCAAAGTACTTTTCTCTCTTTACACAACATTTTCTTCTTCAAACACACCTAACAGTCTCCTTTACCCGAAATCACCTCACATAAACCCGTCTTTTCATGGTTTCCTCCTTAACCCTTTAACATACCAGTGAGATATATAGTCATAGCCACCATGGTTATGACTTGTTGGATTTTCCATCATTCCATCATTCACTTCCTTGATTAAAACCCTATGAACCGTATAAATAACCTAGATGAGAAAGGCTAGAAGCTTACCAGAATCTCGCCAAAAATTCTTTGATCCTTCTTCTAATCTCTCTCTCTCTGTCTCTCTCGGTACCCCTTGTCGTGAACCGAAATGCTGGAGAGGTTGTTATGGTCGAATGGTTTTTTATAACTAAATATATATAATAAACCCTAGACCAAAGAATTACCAAAAGCCCTCTTATTCTTTGTTAGTTAGTTTAACTTTTACCCGAAGTTTTTTGCTATTACAAAAGGGCCCAAAAATTATTTATGATATTTTATGTGCTAAAAAGAAAATTTTAACGAGTTGTTGCGTCACTCGCTACAACAATTGTCACTATAAGTTGCTTTAATAAAAGTACCAATGCCCAGTAAGAGATTGTTGCTAATAAAAATTTCATTTTGGCCCAAAAAAATAATACTAATAAAAAATATTCTGGACATTACATTCTCCCCGCCTTTAAAAGAATTTGGTCCTTCAAATTTACGTACCTCGAGTTTGAAATAGGTTAGGGTATTTGCTTCGGACTTCGTCTTCGCGTTCCCACGTGGCCTCCTCAACCGTATGGTTCAAAGGAATCTACTTAATTCAGAGTGTCTGCTCCTTGTCATCCAGGATTCGGACCGGGTGTCCGATGTAGGTGAAGTCTTCTCTAGTTTGTAAGGGCCCGGTTGTAATTCATGCGTGGGGAAGAAAGGCCGTGTTGAACTGTAGTCTAGTACCGAATGCATGTTATAATCCCTTGTTCGGATAAAATTAGTTAGCACGATTCCCAAACTCAGAAAAATCTAAAAATTCTCTAGGGTGTAGATCCTGCAAAAATAATATGAGTTACTCTTTTGAATTTCATCCAAATAAGTTCTTAGATTTATCAAAAAAAATTAGGAAAGGAACTGCTTAAAGAAATCTTTCCTTTACCGACACTTTTATGTTCAATTTTTTAAACCAAAGTACTTTTCTCTCTTTACACAACATTTTCTTCTTCAAACACACCTAACAGTCTCCTTTACCCGAAATCACCTCACATAAACCCATCTTTTCATGGTTTCCTCCCTAACCCTTTAACATACCAGTGAGATATATAGTCACAGCCACCATGGTTATGACTTGTTGGATTTTCCATCATTCCATCATTCACTTCCTTGATTAAAACCCTATGAACCGTATAAATAACCTAGAGGAGAAAGGCTAGAAGCTTACCAGAATCTCGCCAAAAATTCTTTGATCCTTCTTCTAATCTCTCTCTCTCTCTCTCTCTCGGTACCCCTTGTCGTGAACCGAAATGCTGGAGAGGTTGTTATGGTCGGATGGTTTTTTATAACTAAATATATATAATAAACCCTAGACCAAAGAATTACCAAAAGCCCTCTTATTCTTTGTTAGTTAGTTTAACTTTTACCCGAAGTTTTTTGTTATTACAAAAAGGCCCAAAAATTATTTATGATATTTTATGTGCTAAAAAGAAAATTTTAACGAGTTGTTGCGTCACTCGCTACAACAATTGTCGCTATAAGTTGCTTTAATAAAAGTACCAATGCTCAGTAAGAGATTGTTGCTAATAAAAATTTTATTTTGGCCCAAAAAAATAATACTAATAAAAAATATTCTGGACATTACATTCTCCCCGCCTTTAAAAGAATTTGGTCCTTCAAATTTACGTACCTCGAGTTTGAAATAGGTTAGGGTATTTGCTTCTGACTTCGTCTTCGCGTTCCCACGTGGCCTCCTCAACCGTATGGTTCAAAGGAATCTTCTTAATTCAGAGTGTCTGCTCCTTGTGATCCAGGATTCGGACCGGGTGTTCGATGTAGGTGAAGTCTTCTCTAATTTGTAAGGGCCCGGTTGTAATACATGCGTGGGGTCCGGGATGTAGTTCCTTAGCATGGATACGTGAAATACATTATGGATACTGGCAAATTTTGGAGGCAACGCTACACGGTAGACGAGAGAACAAATTCTGTCCAGTATCTCAAAGGGTCCCATATACCAAGGGCTCAACTTTCCCTTCTTCCCAAATTGTAGTACTCCTTTCATCGGTGACATCCTTAAGAATATTCTGTCACCCACTTGAAATTCTAACTCCCGTCGGCGTATGACCGCATAACTTTTCTGTCTACTTTGCGCAATTCGTAATTTCTCTTTAATTATTTTGACCTTCTCTGATGTCAGCTGCACTAACTCTGGTCCTAACAGTTTCCTTTCCCCTACCTCGTTCTAACATAACGGCGATCTTCACTTCCTACCATATAAAGCTTCGAAAGGGGCCATCCCAATGCTACTCTGGTAACTATTGTTGTAAGAAAATTCGATCAGTGTCAAGTGGTCATCCCAGCTACCCTTAAAATCTAGCACGCAAGCCCGTAATAGATCTTTAATGTCTGGATAGTACTTTCCTACTGACCATCCATTTTGGGATGAAAGGCCGTGCTGAACTGTAGTCTAGTACCGAATGCATGTTGTAATCCCTTGTTCGGATAAAATTAGTTAGCACGATTCCCAAACTCAGAAAAATCTAAAAATTCTCTAGGGTGTAGATCCTGCAAAAATAATATGAGTTACTCTTTTGAATTTCATCCAAATAAGTTCTTAGATTTATCAAAAAAAATTAGGAAAGGAACTGCTTAAAGAAATCTTTCCTTTACCGACACTTTTATGTTCAATTTTTTAAACCAAAGTACTTTTCTCTCTTTACACAACATTTTCTTCTTCAAACACACCTAACAGTCTCCTTTACCCGAAATCACCTCACATAAACCCATCTTTTCATGGTTTCCTCCCTAACCCTTTAACATACCAGTGAGATATATAGTCACAGCCACCATGGTTATGACTTGTTGGATTTTCCATCATTCCATCATTCACTTCCTTGATTAAAACCCTATGAACCGTATAAATAACCTAGAGGAGAAAGGCTAGAAGCTTACCAGAATCTCGCCAAAAATTCTTTGATCCTTCTTCTAATCTCTCTCTCTCTCGGTACCCCTTGTCGTGAACCGAAATGCTGGAGAGGTTGTTATGGTCGGATGGTTTTTTATAACTAAATATATATAATAAACCCTAGACCAAAGAATTACCAAAAGCCCTCTTATTCTTTGTTAGTTAGTTTAACTTTTACCCGAAGTTTTTTGTTATTACAAAAAGGCCCAAAAATTATTTATGATATTTTATGTGCTAAAAAGAAAATTTTAACGAGTTGTTGCGTCACTCGCTACAACAATTGTCGCTATAAGTTGCTTTAATAAAAGTACCAATGCTCAGTAAGAGATTGTTGCTAATAAAAATTTTATTTTGGCCCAAAAAAATAATACTAATAAAAAATATTCTGGACATTACATTCTCCCCGCCTTTAAAAGAATTTGGTCCTTCAAATTTACGTACCTCGAGTTTGAAATAGGTTAGGGTATTTGCTTCTGACTTCGTCTTCGCGTTCCCACGTGGCCTCCTCAACCGTATGGTTCAAAGGAATCTTCTTAATTCAGAGTGTCTGCTCCTTGTGATCCAGGATTCGGACCGGGTGTTCGATGTAGGTGAAGTCTTCTCTAATTTGTAAGGGCCCGGTTGTAATACATGCGTGGGGTCCGGGATGTAGTTCCTTAGCATGGATACGTGAAATACATTATGGATACTGGCAAATTTTGGAGGCAACGCTACACGGTAGACGAGAGAACAAATTCTGTCCAGTATCTCAAAGGGTCCCATATACCAAGGGCTCAACTTTCCCTTCTTCCCAAATTGTAGTACTCCTTTCATCGGTGACATCCTTAAGAATATTCTGTCACCCACTTGAAATTCTAACTCCCGTCGGCGTATGACCGCATAACTTTTCTGTCTACTTTGCGCAATTCGTAATTTCTCTTTAATTATTTTGACCTTCTCTGATGTCAGCTGCACTAACTCTGGTCCTAACAGTTTCCTTTCCCCTACCTCGTTCTAACATAACGGCGATCTTCACTTCCTACCATATAAAGCTTCGAAAGGGGCCATCCCAATGCTACTCTGGTAACTATTGTTGTAAGAAAATTCGATCAGTGTCAAGTGGTCATCCCAGCTACCCTTAAAATCTAGCACGCAAGCCCGTAATAGATCTTTAATGTCTGGATAGTCCTTTCCTACTGACCATCCATTTTGGGATGAAAGGCCGTGCTGAACTGTAGTCTAGTACCGAATGCATGTTATAATCCCTTGTTCGGATAAAATTAGTTAGCACGATTCCCAAACTCAGAAAAATCTAAAAATTTTCTAGGGTGTAGATCCTGCAAAAATAATATGAGTTACTCTTTTGAATTTCATCCAAATAAGTTCTTAGATTTATCAAAAAAAATTAGGAAAGGAACTGCTTAAAGAAATCTTTCCTTTACCGACACTTTTATGTTCAATTTTTTAAACCAAAGTACTTTTCTCTCTTTACACAACATTTTCTTCTTCAAACACACCTAACAGTCTCCTTTACCCGAAATCACCTCACATAAACCCATCTTTTCATGGTTTCCTCCCTAACCCTTTAACATACCAGTGAGATATATAGTCACAGCCACCATGGTTATGACTTGTTGGATTTTCCATCATTCCATCATTCACTTCCTTGATTAAAACCCTATGAACCGTATAAATAACCTAGAGGAGAAAGGCTAGAAGCTTACCAGAATCTCGCCAAAAATTCTTTGATCCTTCTTCTAATCTCTCTCTCTCTCTCTCTCGGTACCCCTTGTCGTGAACCGAAATGCTGGAGAGGTTGTTATGGTCGGATGGTTTTTTATAACTAAATATATATAATAAACCCTAGACCAAAGAATTACCAAAAGCCCTCTTATTCTTTGTTAGTTAGTTTAACTTTTACCCGAAGTTTTTTGTTATTACAAAAAGGCCCAAAAATTATTTATGATATTTTATGTGCTAAAAAGAAAATTTTAACGAGTTGTTGCGTCACTCGCTACAACAATTGTCGCTATAAGTTGCTTTAATAAAAGTACCAATGCTCAGTAAGAGATTGTTGCTAATAAAAATTTTATTTTGGCCCAAAAAAATAATACTAATAAAAAATATTCTGGACATTACATTCTCCCCGCCTTTAAAAGAATTTGGTCCTTCAAATTTACGTACCTCGAGTTTGAAATAGATTAGGGTATTTGCTTCTGACTTCGTCTTCGCGTTCCCACGTGGCCTCCTCAACCGTATGGTTCAAAGGAATCTTCTTAATTCAGAGTGTCTGCTCCTTGTGATCCAGGATTCGGACCGGGTGTTCGATGTAGGTGAAGTCTTCTCTAATTTGTAAGGGCCCGGTTGTAATACATGCGTGGGGTCCGGGATGTAGTTCCTTAGCATGGATACGTGAAATACATTATGGATACTGGCAAATTTTGGAGGCAACGCTACACGGTAGACGAGAGAACAAATTCTGTCCAGTATCTCAAAGGGTCCCATATACCAAGGGCTCAACTTTCCCTTCTTCCCAAATTGTAGTACTCCTTTCATCGGTGACATCCTTAAGAATATTCTGTCACCCACTTGAAATTCTAACTCCCGTCGGCGTATGACCGCATAACTTTTCTGTCTACTTTGCGCAATTCGTAATTTCTCTTTAATTATTTTGACCTTCTCTGATGTCAGCTGCACTAACTCTGGTCCTAACAGTTTCCTTTCCCCTACCTCGTTCTAACATAACGGCGATCTTCACTTCCTACCATATAAAGCTTCGAAAGGGGCCATCCCAATGCTACTCTGGTAACTATTGTTGTAAGAAAATTCGATCAGTGTCAAGTGGTCATCCCAGCTACCCTTAAAATCTAGCACGCAAGCCCGTAATAGATCTTTAATGTCTGGATAGTCCTTTCCTACTGACCATCCATTTGGGGATGAAAGGCCGTGTTGAACTGTAGTCTAGTACCGAATGCATGTTATAATCCCTTGTTCGGATAAAATTAGTTAGCACGATTCCCAAACTCAGAAAAATCTAAAAATTCTCTAGGGTGTAGATCCTGCAAAAATAATATGAGTTACTCTTTTGAATTTCATCCAAATAAGTTCTTAGATTTATCAAAAAAAATTAGGAAAGGAACTGCTTAAAGAAATCTTTCCTTTACCGACACTTTTATGTTCAATTTTTTAAACCAAAGTACTTTTCTCTCTTTACACAACATTTTCTTCTTCAAACACACCTAACAGTCTCCTTTACCCGAAATCACCTCACATAAACCCATCTTTTCATGGTTTCCTCCCTAACCCTTTAACATACCAGTGAGATATATAGTCACAGCCACCATGGTTATGACTTGTTGGATTTTCCATCATTCCATCATTCACTTCCTTGATTAAAACCCTATGAACCGTATAAATAACCTAGAGGAGAAAGGCTAGAAGCTTACCAGAATCTCGCCAAAAATTCTTTGATCCTTCTTCTAATCTCTCTCTCTCTCTCTCTCGGTACCCCTTGTCGTGAACCGAAATGCTGGAGAGGTTGTTATGGTCGGATGGTTTTTTATAACTAAATATATATAATAAACCCTAGACCAAAGAATTACCAAAAGCCCTCTTATTCTTTGTTAGTTAGTTTAACTTTTACCCGAAGTTTTTTGTTATTACAAAAAGGCCCAAAAATTATTTATGATATTTTATGTGCTAAAAAGAAAATTTTAACGAGTTGTTGCGTCACTCGCTACAACAATTGTCGCTATAAGTTGCTTTAATAAAAGTACCAATGCTCAGTAAGAGATTGTTGCTAATAAAAATTTTATTTTGGCCCAAAAAAATAATACTAATAAAAAATATTCTGGACATTACATTCTCCCCGCCTTTAAAAGAATTTGGTCCTTCAAATTTACGTACCTCGAGTTTGAAATAGGTTAGGGTATTTGCTTCTGACTTCGTCTTCGCGTTCCCACGTGGCCTCCTCAACCGTATGGTTCAAAGGAATCTTCTTAATTCAGAGTGTCTGCTCCTTGTGATCCAGGATTCGGACCGGGTGTTCGATGTAGGTGAAGTCTTCTCTAATTTGTAAGGGCCCGGTTGTAATACATGCGTGGGGTCCGGGATGTAGTTCCTTAGCATGGATACGTGAAATACATTATGGATACTGGCAAATTTTGGAGGCAACGCTACACGGTAGACGAGAGAACAAATTCTGTCCAGTATCTCAAAGGGTCCCATATACCAAGGGCTCAACTTTCCCTTCTTCCCAAATTGTAGTACTCCTTTCATCGGTGACATCCTTAAGAATATTCTGTCACCCACTTGAAATTCTAACTCCCGTCGGCGTATGACCGCATAACTTTTCTGTCTACTTTGAGCAATTCGTAATTTCTCTTTAATTATTTTGACCTTCTCTGATGTCAGCTGCACTAACTCTGGTCCTAACAGTTTCCTTTCCCCTACCTCGTTCTAACATAACGGCGATCTTCACTTCCTACCATATAAAGCTTCGAAAGGGGCCATCCCAATGCTACTCTGGTAACTATTGTTGTAAGAAAATTCGATCAGTGTCAAGTGGTCATCCCAGCTACCCTTAAAATCTAGCACGCAAGCCCGTAATAGATCTTTAATGTCTGGATAGTCCTTTCCTACTGACCATCCATTTGGGGATGAAAGGCCGTGTTGAACTGTAGTCCAGTACCGAATGCATGTTATAATCCCTTGTTCGGATAAAATTAGTTAGCACGATTCCCAAACTCAGAAAAATCTAAAAATTCTCTAGGGTGTAGATCCTGCAAAAATAATAATGAGTTACTCTTTTGAATTTCATCCAAATAAGTTCTTAGATTTATCAAAAAAAATTAGGAAAGGAACTGCTTAAAGAAATCTTTCCTTTACCGACACTTTTATGTTCAATTTTTTAAACCAAAGTACTTTTCTCTCTTTACACAACATTTTCTTCTTCAAACACACCTAACAGTCTCCTTTACCCGAAATCACCTCACATAAACCCATCTTTTCATGGTTTCCTCCCTAACCCTTTAACATACCAGTGAGATATATAGTCACAGCCACCATGGTTATGACTTGTTGGATTTTCCATCATTCCATCATTCACTTCCTTGATTAAAACCCTATGAACCGTATAAATAACCTAGAGGAGAAAGGCTAGAAGCTTACCAGAATCTCGCCAAAAATTCTTTGATCCTTCTTCTAATCTCTCTCTCTCTCTCGGTACCCCTTGTCGTGAACCGAAATGCTGGAGAGGTTGTTATGGTCGGATGGTTTTTTATAACTAAATATATATAATAAACCCTAGACCAAAGAATTACCAAAAGCCCTCTTATTCTTTGTTAGTTAGTTTAACTTTTACCCGAAGTTTTTTGTTATTACAAAAAGGCCCAAAAATTATTTATGATATTTTATGTGCTAAAAAGAAAATTTTAACGAGTTGTTGCGTCACTCGCTACAACAATTGTCGCTATAAGTTGCTTTAATAAAAGTACCAATGCTCAGTAAGAGATTGTTGCTAATAAAAATTTTATTTTGGCCCAAAAAAATAATACTAATAAAAAATATTCTGGACATTACATTCTCCCCGCCTTTAAAAGAATTTGGTCCTTCAAATTTACGTACCTCGAGTTTGAAATAGGTTAGGGTATTTGCTTCTGACTTCGTCTTCGCGTTCCCACGTGGCCTCCTCAACCGTATGGTTCAAAGGAATCTTCTTAATTCAGAGTGTCTGCTCCTTGTGATCCAGGATTCGGACCGGGTGTTCGATGTAGGTGAAGTCTTCTCTAATTTGTAAGGGCCCGGTTGTAATACATGCGTGGGGTCCGGGATGTAGTTCCTTAGCATGGATACGTGAAATACATTATGGATACTGGCAAATTTTGGAGGCAACGCTACACGGTAGACGAGAGAACAAATTCTGTCCAGTATCTCAAAGGGTCCCATATACCAAGGGCTCAACTTTCCCTTCTTCCCAAATTGTAGTACTCCTTTCATCGGTGACATCCTTAAGAATATTCTGTCACCCACTTGAAATTCTAACTCCCGTCGGCGTATGACCGCATAACTTTTCTGTCTACTTTGCGCAATTCGTAATTTCTCTTTAATTATTTTGACCTTCTCTGATGTCAGCTGCACTAACTCTGGTCCTAACAGTTTCCTTTCCCCTACCTCGTTCTAACATAACGGCGATCTTCACTTCCTACCATATAAAGCTTCGAAAGGGGCCATCCCAATGCTACTCTGGTAACTATTGTTGTAAGAAAATTCGATCAGTGTCAAGTGGTCATCCCAGCTACCCTTAAAATCTAGCACGCAAGCCCGTAATAGATCTTTAATGTCTGGATAGTCCTTTCCTACTGACCATCCATTTGGGGATGAAAGGCCGTGTTGAACTGTAGTCTAGTACCGAATGCATGTTATAATCCCTTGTTCGGATAAAATTAGTTAGCACGATTCCCAAACTCAGAAAAATCTAAAAATTTTCTAGGGTGTAGATCCTGCAAAAATAATATGAGTTACTCTTTTGAATTTCATCCAAATAAGTTCTTAGATTTATCAAAAAAAATTAGGAAAGGAACTGCTTAAAGAAATCTTTCCTTTACCGACACTTTTATGTTCAATTTTTTAAACCAAAGTACTTTTCTCTCTTTACACAACATTTTCTTCTTCAAACACACCTAACAGTCTCCTTTACCCGAAATCACCTCACATAAACCCATCTTTTCATGGTTTCCTCCCTAACCCTTTAACATACCAGTGAGATATATAGTCACAGCCACCATGGTTATGACTTGTTGGATTTTCCATCATTCCATCATTCACTTCCTTGATTAAAACCCTATGAACCGTATAAATAACCTAGAGGAGAAAGGCTAGAAGCTTACCAGAATCTCGCCAAAAATTCTTTGATCCTTCTTCTAATCTCTCTCTCTCTCTCTCGGTACCCCTTGTCGTGAACCGAAATGCTGGAGAGGTTGTTATGGTCGGATGGTTTTTTATAACTAAATATATATAATAAACCCTAGACCAAAGAATTACCAAAAGCCCTCTTATTCTTTGTTAGTTAGTTTAACTTTTACCCGAAGTTTTTTGTTATTACAAAAAGGCCCAAAAATTATTTATGATATTTTATGTGCTAAAAAGAAAATTTTAACGAGTTGTTGCGTCACTCGCTACAACAATTGTCGCTATAAGTTGCTTTAATAAAAGTACCAATGCTCAGTAAGAGATTGTTGCTAATAAAAATTTTATTTTGGCCCAAAAAAATAATACTAATAAAAAATATTCTGGACATTACATTCTCCCCGCCTTTAAAAGAATTTGGTCCTTCAAATTTACGTACCTCGAGTTTGAAATAGGTTAGGGTATTTGCTTCTGACTTCGTCTTCGCGTTCCCACGTGGCCTCCTCAACCGTATGGTTCAAAGGAATCTTCTTAATTCAGAGTGTCTGCTCCTTGTGATCCAGGATTCGGACCGGGTGTTCGATGTAGGTGAAGTCTTCTCTAATTTGTAAGGGCCCGGTTGTAATACATGCGTGGGGTCCGGGATGTAGTTCCTTAGCATGGATACGTGAAATACATTATGGATACTGGCAAATTTTGGAGGCAACGCTACACGGTAGACGAGAGAACAAATTCTGTCCAGTATCTCAAAGGGTCCCATATACCAAGGGCTCAACTTTCCCTTCTTCCCAAATTGTAGTACTCCTTTCATCGGTGACATCCTTAAGAACATTCTGTCACCCACTTGAAATTCT
Organism: Escallonia herrerae; assembly: GCA_033070095.1. Classification (NCBI taxonomy): domain Eukaryota; kingdom Viridiplantae; phylum Streptophyta; class Magnoliopsida; order Escalloniales; family Escalloniaceae; genus Escallonia; species Escallonia herrerae. The sequence goes on from JAVXUP010001119.1 coordinate 11,139, forward strand.
AACTCCCGTCGGCGTATGACCGCATAACTTTTCTGTCTACTTTGCGCAATTCGTAATTTCTCTTTAATTATTTTGACCTTCTCTGATGTCAGCTGCACTAACTCTGGTCCTAACAGTTTCCTTTCCCCTACCTCGTTCTAACATAACGGCGATCTTCACTTCCTACCATATAAAGCTTCGAAAGGGGCCATCCCAATGCTACTCTGGTAACTATTGTTGTAAGAAAATTCGATCAGTGTCAAGTGGTCATCCCAGCTACCCTTAAAATCTAGCACGCAAGCCCGTAATAGATCTTTAATGTCTGGATAGTCCTTTCCTACTGACCATCCATTTGGGGATGAAAGGCCGTGTTGAACTGTAGTCTAGTACCGAATGCATGTTATAATCCCTTGTTCGGATAAAATTAGTTAGCACGATTCCCAAACTCAGAAAAATCTAAAAATTCTCTAGGGTGTAGATCCTGCAAAAATAATACGAGTTACTCTTTTGAATTTCATCCAAATAAGTTCTTAGATTTATCAAAAAAAATTAGGAAAGGAACTGCTTAAAGAAATCTTTCCTTTACCGACACTTTTATGTTCAATTTTTTAAACCAAAGTACTTTTCTCTCTTTACACAACATTTTCTTCTTCAAACACACCTAACAGTCTCCTTTACCCGAAATCACCTCACATAAACCCATCTTTTCATGGTTTCCTCCCTAACCCTTTAACATACCAGTGAGATATATAGTCACAGCCACCATGGTTATGACTTGTTGGATTTTCCATCATTCCATCATTCACTTCCTTGATTAAAACCCTATGAACCGTATAAATAACCTAGAGGAGAAAGGCTAGAAGCTTACCAGAATCTCGCCAAAAATTCTTTGATCCTTCTTCTAATCTCTCTCTCTCTCTCTCGGTGCCCCTTGTCGTGAACCGAAATGCTGGAGAGGTTGTTATGGTCGGATGGTTTTTTATAACTAAATATATATAATAAACCCTAGACCAAAGAATTACCAAAAGCCCTCTTATTCTTTGTTAGTTAGTTTAACTTTTACCCAAAGTTTTTTGTTATTACAAAAAGGCCCAAAAATTATTTATGATATTTTATGTGCTAAATAGAAAATTTTAACGAGTTGTTGCGTCACTCGCTACAACAATTGTCGCTATAAGTTGCTTTAATAAAAGTACCAATGCTCAGTAAGAGATTGTTGCTAATAAAAATTTTATTTTGGCCCAAAAATATAATACTAATAAAAAATATTCTGGACATTACATTCTCCCCGCCTTTAAAAGAATTTGGTCCTTCAAATTTACGTACCTCGAGTTTGAAATAGGTTAGGGTATTTGCTTCCGACTTCGTCTTCGCGTTCCCACGTGGCCTGCTCAACCGTATGGTTCAAAGGAATCTTCTTAATTCAGAGTGTCTGCTCCTTGTGATCCAGGATTCGGACCGGGTGTTCGATGTAGGTGAAGTCTTGTCTAATTTGTAAGGGCCCGGTTGTAATACATGCGTGGGGTCCGGGATGTAGTTCCTTAGCATGGATACGTGAAATACATTATGGATACAGGCAAATTTTGGAGGCAAAGCTACACGGTAGACGAGAGAACAAATTATGTCCAGTATCTCAAAGGGTCCCATATACCAAGGGCTCAACTTTCCCTTCTTCCCAAATTGTAGTACTCCTTTCATCGGTGACATCCTTAAGAATATTCTGTCACCCACTTGAAATTCTAACTCCCGTCGTCGTATGACCGCATAACTTTTCTGTCTACTTTGAGCAATTCGTAATTTCTCTTTAATTATTTTGACCTTCTCTGATGTCAGCTGCACTAACTCTGGTCCTAACAGTTTCCTTTCCCCTACCTCGTTCTAACATACCGGCGATCTTCACTTCCTACCATATAAAGCTTCGAAAGGGGCCATCCCAATGCTACTCTGGTAACTATTGTTGTAAGAAAATTCGATCAGTGTCAAGTGGTCATCCCAGCTACCCTTAAAATCTAGCACGCAAGCCCGTAATAGATCTTTAATGTCTGGATAGTCCTTTCCTACTGACCATCCATTTGGGGATGAAAGGCCGTGTTGAACTGTAGTCAAGTACCGAATGCATGTTATAATCCCTTGTTCGGATAAAATTAGTTAGCACGATTCCCAAACTCAGAAAAATCTAAAAATTCTCTAGGGTGTAGATTCTGCTAAAATATAATGAGTTACTCTTTTGAATTTCATCCAAATAAGTTCTTAGATTTATCAAAAAAAATTAGGAAAGGAACTGCTTAAAGAAATCTTTCCTTTACCGACACTTTTATGTTCAATTTTTTAAACCAAAGTACTTTTCTCTCTTTACACAACATTTTCTTCTTCAAACACACCTAACAGTCTCCTTTACCCGAAATCACCTCACATAAACCCATCTTTTCAGGGTTTCCTCCCTAACCCTTTAACATACCAGTGAGATATATAGTCACAGCCACCATGGTTATGACTTGTTGGATTTTCCATCATTCCATCATTCACTTCCTTGATTAAAACCCTATGAACCGTATAAATAACCTAGAGGAGAAAGGCTAGAAGCTAACCAGAATCTCGCCAAAAAATTCTTTGATCCTTCTTCTAATCTCTCTCTCTCTCTCGGTACCCCTTGTCGTGAACCGAAATGCTGGAGAGGTTGTTATGGTCGGATGGTTTTTATAACTAAATATATATAATAAACCCTAGACCAAAGAATTACCAAAAGCCCTCTTATTCTTTGTTAGTTAGTTTAACTTTTACCCGAAGTTTTTTGTTATTACAAAAAGGCCCAAAAATTATTTATGATATTTTATGTGCTAAATGGAAAATTTTAACGAGTTGTTGCGTCACTCGCTACAACAATTGTCGCTATAAGTTGCTTTAATAAAAGTACCAATGCTCAGTAAGAGATTGTTGCTAATAAAAATTTTATTTTGGCAAAAAAAAATAATACTAATAAAAAATATTCTGGACATTACATTCTCCCCGCCTTAAAAAGAATTTGGTCCTTCAAATTTACGTACCTCGAGTTTGAAATAGGTTAGGGTATTTGCTTCTGACTTCGTCTTCGCGTTCCCACGTGGCCTGCTCAACCGTATGGTTCAAAGGAATCTTCTTAATTCAGAGTGTCTGCTCCTTGTGATCCAGGATTCGGACCGGGTGTTCGATGTAGGTGAAGCCTTCTCTAATTTGTAAGGGCCCGGTTGTAATACATGCGTGGGGTCCGGGATGTAGTTCCTTAGCATGGATACGTGAAATACATTATGGATACAGGCAAATTTTGGAGGCAAAGCTACATGGTACACGAGAGAAGAAATTATGTCCAGTATCTCAAAGGGCCCATATACCAAGGGCTCAACTTTCCCTTCTTCCCAAATTGTAGTACTCCTTTCATCGGTGACATCCTTAAGAACATTCTGTCACCCACTTGAAATTCTAACTCCCGTCGGCGTATGACCGCATAACTTTTCTGTCTACTTTGCGCAATTCGTAATTTCTCTTTAATTATTTTGACCTTCTCTGATGTCAGCTGCACTAACTCGGGTCCAAACAGTTTCCTTTCCCCTACCTCGTTCTAACATAACGGCGATCGTAACTTCCTACCATATAAAGCTTCGAAAGGGGCCATCCCAATGCTACTATGGTAACTATTGTTGTAAGAAAATTCGATCAGTGTCAAGTGGTCATCCCAGCTACCCTTGAAATCTTGAATGTAAGACGGTAATAGATCTTTAATGTCTGGATAGTCCTTTCCTACTGACCAACCATTTTGGGATGAAAGGCCGTGCTGAACTGTAGTCTAGTACCGAATGCATGTTGTAATCCCTTGTTCGGATAAAATTAGTTAGCACGATTCCCACACTCAGAAAAATCTAAAACTTTTCTATGGTGTAGATCCTGCAAAAATAATATTAGTAACTCTTTTGAATTTCATCCAAATAAGTTCTTAGATTTATCAAAAAAAATTAGGAAAGGAACTGCTTAAACAAATCTTTCCTTTACCGACACTTTTTTGTTCAATTTTTTAAACCAAAGTACTTTTCTCTCTTTACACAACATTTTCTTCTTCAAACACACCTAACAGTCTCCTTTACCCGAAATCACCTCACATAAACCCATCTTTTCATGGTTTCCTCCTTAACCCTTTAACATACCAATGAGATATATAGTCACAACCACCATGGTTTTGACTTGTTGGATTTTCCATCATTCCATCATTCACTTCCTTGATTAAAACCCTATGAACCGTATAAATAACCTAGAGGAGAAAGGCTATAAGCTTACCAGAATCTCGCCAAAAATTCTTTGATCCTTCTTCTAATCTCTCTCTCTCTCTCTCTCTCTCTCTCTCTCTCGGTACCCCTTGTCGTGAACCGAAATGCTGGAGAGGTTGTTATGGTCGGAAGGTTTTCTATAACTAAATATATATAATAAACCCTAGACCAAAGAATTACCAAAAGCCCTCTTATTCTTTGTTAGTTAGTTTAACTTTTACCCGAAGTTTTTTGTTATTACAAAAAGGCCCAAAAATTATTTATTATATTTTATGTGCTAGAAAGAAAATTTTAACGAGTTGTTGCGTCACTCGCTGCAACAGTTGTCGCTATAAGTTGCTTTAATAAAAGTACCAATGCTAAGTAAGAGATTGTTGCTAATAAAAATTTTATTTTGGCCCAAAAAATTAATACTAATAAAAAATATTCTGGACATTACATTCTCCCCACCTTTAAAAGAATTTGGTCCTTCAAATTTACGTACCTCGAGTTTGAAATAGGTTAGGGTATTTGCTTCTGACTTCGTCTTCGCGTTCCCACGTGGCCTGCTCAACCGTATGGTTCAAAGGAATCTTCTTAATTCAAAGTGTCTGCTCCTTGTGATCCAGGATTCGGACCGGGTGTTCGATGTAGGTGAAGTCTTCTCTAATTTGTAAGGGCCCGGTTGTAATACATGCGTGGGGTCTGGGATGTAGTTCCTTAGCATGGATACGTGAAATACATTATGGATACTGGCAAATTTTGGAGGCAACGCTACACGGTAGACGAGAGAACAAATTCTGTCCAGTATCTCAAAGCGTCCCATATACCAAGGGCTCAACTTTCCCTTCTTCCCAAATTGTAGTACTCCTTTCATCGGTGACATCCTTAAGAATATTCTGTCACCCACTTGAAATTCTAACTCCCGTCGGCGTATGACCGCATAACTTTTCTGTCTACTTTGCGCAATTCGTAATTTCTCTTTAATTATTTTGACCTTCTCTGATGTCAGCTGCACTAACTCTGGTCCTAACAGTTTCCTTTCCCCTACCTCGTTCTAACATAACGGCGATCTTCACTTCCTACCATATAAAGCTTCGAAAGGGGCCATCCCAATGCTACTCTGGTAACTATTGTTGTAAGAAAATTCGATCAGTGTCAAGTGGTCATCCCAGCTACCCTTAAAATCAAGCACGCAAGCCCGTAATAGATCTTTAATGTCTGGATTGTCCTTTCCTACTGACCATCCATTTTGGGATGAAAGGCCATGCTGAACTGTAGTCTAGTACCGAATGCATGTTGTAATCCTTTGTTCGGATAAAATTAGTTAGCACGATTCCCAAACTCAGAAAAATCTAAAACTTTTCTAGGGTGTAGATCCTGCAAAAATAATATGAGTAACTCTTTTGAATTTCATCCAAATAAGTTCTTAGATTTATCAAAAAAAATTAGGAAAGGAACTGCTTAAAGAAATCTTTCCTTTACCGACACTTTTACGTTCAATTTTTTAAACCAAAGTACTTTTCTCTCTTTACACAACATTTTCTTCTTCAATCACACCTAACAGTCTCCTTTACCCGAAATCACTTCACATAAACCCATCTTTTCATGGTTTCCTCCTTAACCCTTTAACATACCAGTGAGATATATAGTCACAGCCACCATGGTTATGACTTGTTGGATTTTCCATCATTCCATCATTCACTTCCTTGATTAAAACCCTATGAACCGTATAAATAACCTACAGGAGAAAGGCTAGAAGCTTACAAGAATCTCGCCAAAAATTCTTTGATCCTTCTTCTAATCTCTCTCTCTCTCTCGGTACCCCTTGTCGTGAACCGAAATGCTGGAAAGGTTGTTATGGTCAGACGGTTTTTTATAACTAAATATATATAATAAACCCTAGACGAAAGAATTACCAAAAGCCCTCTTATTCTTTGTTTGTTAGTTTAACTTTTACCCGAAGTTTTTTGTTATTACAAAAAGGCCCAAAAATTATTTATGATATTTTATGTGCTAAAAAGAAAATTTTAACGAGTTGTTGCGTCACTCGCTACAACAATTGTCGCTATAAGTTGCTTTAATAAAAGTACCAATGCTAAATAAGAGATTGTTGCTAATAAAAATTTTATTTTGGCCCAAAAAATTAATACTAATAAAAAATATTCTGGACATTACATTCTCCCCACCTTTAAATGAATTTGGTCCTTCAAATTTACGTACCTCGAGTTTGAAATAGGTTAGGGTATTTGCTTCTGACTTCGTCTTCACGTTCCCACGTGGCCTGCTCAACCGTATGGTTCAAAGGAATCTTCTTAATTCAGAGTGTCTGCTCCTTGTGATCCAGGATTCGGACCGGGTGTTCGATGTAGGTGAAGTCTTCTCTAATTTGTAAGGGCCCGGTTGTAATACATGCGTGGGGTCCGGGATGTAGTTCCTTAGCATGGATACGTGAAATACATTATGGATACTGGCAAATTTTGGAGGCAACACTACACGGTAGACGAGAGAACAAATTCTGTCCAGTATCTCAAAGGGTCCCATATACCAAGGGCTCAACTTTCCCTTCTTCCTAAATTGTAGTACTCCTTTCATCGGTGACATCCTTAAGAATATTCTGTCACCCACTTGAAATTCTAACTCCCGTCGGCGTATGACCGCATAACTTTTCTGTCTACTTTGAGCAATTCGTCATTTCTCTTTAATTATTTTGACCTTCTCTGATGTCAGCTGCACTAACTCTGGTCCTAACCGTTTCCTTTCCCCTACCTCGTTCTAACATAACGGCGATCTTCACTTCCTACCATATAAAGCTTCGAAAGGGGCCATCCCAATGCTACTCTGGTAACTATTGTTGTAAGAAAATTCGATCAGTGTCGAGTGGTCATCCCAGCTACCCTTAAAATCTAGCACGCAAGCCCGTAATAGATCTTTAATGTCTGGATAGTCCTTTCCTATTGACTATCCATTTGGGGATGAAAGGCCGTGCTGAACTGTAGTCTAATACTGAATGCATGTTGTAAGCTTCCCTGTAGTTTGGACACAAAACGAGGGTCTCCATCCTAAACGATTGAGACTGGAATGCCACGCAAACGTACTATCTCCTTTACGTAGGTGGTAGCCAACTTGTCCATCAAATAGATCATCCGGACCGGTAAGAAATGCGCACACTTCGTCAGTCTGTCTACTACTACCCAAATAACGTCATGTCCAGAACAAGTCATGGTTATGTGTTCCCACTTCCATTCCGGTATCGGTAAGGGCTGTAATGACCCAGCGGGTCTTTGGTGTTTCGCTTTTCACTTATTGGCATACTAGGCTTGCCATGACCCAAACCCACGGGCAGGCTCGCGAGTTAGGCACGTGACCGGCCGCAGACCCAATAGACTCCAATTTAGGGCTCTGCCAGGCCTTACTCGCTAAAACCTGTACACAATTCTAAAATCATACATTAACTAACACCTTAACATGAATTTCTAAAGATGCCCTTACAGCTCTTTGCCAAATCATCTCTATTGAAATCCTCCATAGAGACCGATAGCATTTATTTTAAAGAAACCTCCTAAAATTAAGCTACAAACAATTCAAATAAATAACTGGCATCTACAATTTCTCAAGGGCTTAAACAACTTCCTAATAAGCATCTCCTGCGGCTTCATTCTCATTTCCCTCGTAATACTCATGTTCATCTAGTTGATCGCCTGAAAACATTTATAAAAAGGGTGAGCTTGGGGCCCAGTAAGTACACAAACCATATCCCTAAAATAGATTTTGGGATTCATAAAAACATGAAACATGCCATGGTTTTCTTCAATTTAAAACTGGTAAACATTTTCACAAGAGATACTATGCATATATATACTTTTGAAAGCAATTCATCCAAGATTCTCAGAAACGAAGTATGACATCGAGTAGGCTCATCAACAGCTATCACAGTTCATCATAACATAGGCATGTTGCGGTCAGCGTACGTTCCCCCTGACTAGGGCCCACAATCCCTCCTTCATCCGGGATACATATTGGTGTGGACGCAAGGGCGCACCATGAGCAACAGTACTGTGCGTCAACGTATCGTCCCGTTGACCAGGACCCAACAATCCAACTTTCCCCCATGGATATGGGGCGCAACAACCAAGCCAGAAATACCGTCTCATTCAACATAAGCAAACTTTAAAAGACTATTCATAGAAAACATTCCATGGCAATTTTTATGCATTTTCTCATCAAACAATTTACGCAAAAGCAGTAGCATGTAAAAGGCTTTAAAACTTCTAATTGGAACAATTCATTTATACATATACATAAACAAAAATAGGGTATACGGAGGAATATGGCAGGAGTACTTACATGACGCTACGCATTTCCCACATCAAAGTCTCTGGAGCGACAATCTCGCTGCTACATCTTGCTAAAAGAACAGTTAGGGCCACCATGTTCCCAGCTTTACTATGACACGAAGGCATCATTGATGACTCCTGTTGGTTATTTCCTCAAACAATTCCGACGCCGCATCTGACTGCCCGCTACGCAACCCTTCCAAAATCGTGCCCAGTTCACCATGCCATTCTCGACATTTCATCACCGCTGTCGAGCCTCTCTCAACTAACTTGATGTCACTAACCCATCGAGCATGCCCTATTGCTACAATATACACAACTGCACTCCTCATGCAATAATGTCCAACATGCATACACCTTATCGTTCAGCCACAACCACGCCTACACAATATACACACTTGCCTAAACACATGAAACACGTACACCTATCGGTGCCAGCACACAAACCATCCAGATACCAGAATTATACAGTCATACACATTTCACCGACAGCTACTCCATCCCAGTATAATTGCCACACCCATTGCAACCAATAACTTCCCTCACCAATCAACAGGGTCCTAAATTCTATCGACTGCCGGCATATACACCTCATAGTTACTCCAGCACAACCACCGTAAACAATACCACCATACCATTCCAGATACGGTAAGCAGTGTCATAACCGTCACTATTTGCCAACAGCACAACCACAAACAACCTATTATACACAGTCATCCCACAACAATAATATCCACACAGATGACAAACAGACGCCGTACACCCACCGCTCTACAAACACAAATCACCCAGACACCAGAGGACAGTTATACACATTCCACTCACCAACGTTCCATTCAAGTACACATGCCACAACCATCACTAATTGAACCCGACAGGTTGTCTCATCAACCTACACAGTCTTAACTTTTATCGAGATAAAAACACACTTGGTTTTACACAAACACACACTCTCAGAAAACACAGTCGCACCCCCTCCATCACAACACATTCCCACAAACAGGCACCATCACAATCTAGCCCATTCCAAACACTGCAAGCACTGCCATGATACCATTTCAGCCATCTCAAGCACCTTCGTGGTACCTCCGCTCCACAACGCACCAAAATCAGAACAACTCCCCAAACACATGCTCCTCAGACATTAACCACACTTACACGCCTGCCAAACACACACAACGTAAACCCACAACTGCGCACATATAACCCAACTATAATCAATGTAAGCATCGCCGTTAAAAATTACAACACCGCCCTACGGAGGGTCCTCGTGCCGAAGCACTACGAGCGGAGCCCTCCGGAGGTGTGTAATATGATTGTGGTGCATGGACACGGTGCCTTCAGCACGAGACATTGATTGTGGCACATGGGGTGCGGTGCCTACAGCATGAGACAATACCTGGTGCCGAGGCACATGTTATGGAAGGGGCGCACGGGCGCAGCGACGAACTTCGCAGAGTAATACTTAGTGTCGGGGGCATGTTTCATGAAAAGGGCGCACGGGTGCGGCGACGAATGTTCCAGAGCTGTTACATGAGTCAAATGTGCATGTCGTATAATCATAACGCATGCAATCTTTAGTAATGACAAAGTTAGGGATGATGGTATGCAGTCGTCAGTGATGGGTCATTTGGTGGTAGCGTGCTACTTTGAGCGATGGACGTCACAAGAACGACGCACGGTCACAGACGTCGGATGATGGATGTCACGATGTTGGTGTGTGCGCTTTGGTGGGCTTCACGGAAGCACAAAACATGGTACAGAAAAGTGTGCGCAAAAAAGGGGCAAAGCCTGGAATTTAAGGGGAAGGCCGAGGTTGACCCCCTGGGGAGGCCAAGGCCGACCCTAGGGGTGGCCAGGGCCAAGGCCACTTTCCTCCTTTTGGTGAACTTTGGGTGCACCGACGGTTGGTGTTTTAATGGGCGATGATGAATCCAGAAGTTGCATTACGACGAGCGTGTTGCCATGAGTTGTACCCACGTGACGAACAAGGTGCCAAAGTCACATACGAAGTGTATGAAGCGAACAAAGCATGATAAGGACTTTGCACGAAAAGTGAACAACCGGGGGGGAAGGCCGAGGCCAACCCCCCATGGAGGCCGAGGCTGACCCCATGGCCTTGGGGGAGGCCGAGGCTGACGCCATGGGGTTGGCCAAGGCCTTTGCCCTTGACCTTGTCGCTTCGATTGTTCCATCGGTCAATGTTTTTGGTGAAAAGGTGCTCGGGTGGTCACGACGCGACGAACGTGGTACTGTGAGTCACGCTAACGTGAAATAATTGGTGAGTAAGGCGTGCGAAGCAAGAAACGCACGTGACATGAGCGTGCGTACTTTGACCGATTCGATGCGTTGGAAATTTGACCGTTGACTACGTTGAAATGTCTGCGCGAAGCGGGACCCCTAGCGGGCCATTGGGTCCAACCAAGATAGGTTGAAAGACACTTGCTTTGTCATTTTTTGCTGGCACTTATGCCCATTTCAATGATACTTATCTTGTGGTCCTGATCCCTGTTATACCACTCAAAAGTTTGACTAGGTAGATCTAGTTCTTCTTGTCCTTGGCTGTTGAACTGTTCATAGAGCTTGATTATCTGATCTTGGCCCTATTTCAATGGTTCTAAGAATGCTTTACATCCCTTCAAGATAATTATCCTTCACTACAAGAAAAAGGACTTTTAGCAACGGACGTTTCCGTCATAAAAAGTCATAAATCTGCCTCCAAAGACTTTGGCGATGGACGCACTGTCGCTGAAAGTTCGTTGCCTACAACCCCGTCTCTAAAAGTTTTGCGACGGATTTTTTCAATCAGTCGCCTAAAGTCAACCTTTAACGATGGATGTACAGATACAAATTCTGACGGAATTTCCATAGCTAATTCTATTTTTTGTATTTTAATTTATTTTTTCATAAATAATCTATTACCTAAAATATTTAGTGACTAAAACATACGTCGTCAAAATCTTTGACAATTGATTTTTACCGACGGATTATTCGTCGCTATAATTTTTCCTGATTTAGCGACGGAATTCCCGTCGCTAAAAATTCGTCGCTTTATATTTCAACAAAATAATTTGAGTTGTTAAAGAATAGTGAGACTTTTTTGCGAAGGAAAACATTCCATCTATAAAAGTCAAAATAATTTTAAATTTTTTTTTTAATTTTTCAATACACAAACCTGTGATTACAAATTCTCAAAAATACAATCTCAATCCAGCAAAGAATTCTCAATGCACACTAGGGTTAAATAATTGCTGATCCATGAGTAATTATTTAACTCTAAAACAGACACTACACATATGTATAAAGAATGAATTCTATATCAGTTGAAAAATAAAATGTATACAAAGTTCAAGAGGGCACGGGAGTGGGGGACAATAGAGTAGGATAGGGGAGAGGAGACAAGTTGGGGGGGGAGATGGGCATGGGAGCCAGATACAAACAGCTAGGAGGCTGGGGAAGGGCCTATTAGGGGTTGGCGAGTACCGAATCTGGAGCCTGCTAATCGTCCTCGTCCACGGGTGCACTGGGAGGCAGATCTGGCTCGGCATGTCCAGCAGCATTGCCCTGCACGTAAAGGCACAGACGCATTAATCTCGACAGCAATCGTATAAAGTGTTCACTCAACGTTTATAGTGGTTGTACATGATTATTAGGGTTTAATTAGGATAATTAAGGTTTAAGCCTGATTAGGATTTAATTACGTTTAATTAGGTTTAGTTAGTGCTTATTATTAGTGTAACACCCAAAAATTTTAGAGGTGCTCAAATATTACTTGTTGGATTGAGGAAAAAAATTAATGATGATTTTAAGTGACAATTAGGATTGACATTGTCGTGCTTGTTAGGTGGCACATCCTTGTTTTGCCACCTCGTGCTTCGAGCTTTGTCATGCTTTGGTTAGCATTGTAGTGCTTGTTAGGTGGCACATCCTTGTTTTGCCACCTCATGCTTCGAGCATTGTCGTGCTTCGGTTAGCATTGTCGTGCTTTGGTTAGCATTGTCGTGCTTGTTAGGTGGCACATCCTTATTTTGCCACCTCATCATGCTTGTTAGGTGGCACATCCTTATTTTGTCACCTCGTGCTTCGAACTTTGTCGTGCTCTGATTAGCATTGTCGTGCTTGGTAGGCGGCATAGCCTTGTTGCGCCACGTCGTGTTTCTTTACACCTCGTGCTTCCTAGAAATTTCTATAAATAGGCCCTTGATCTTTTCAAGTTATTTTATCTTTGACTTTTATCAGTAGGTAGACAACTAAAGAGTGAGAAAAGATGAAAAAGGAATCATAGGGCCTAATTGCTAGCAATGGTATAAATGGATTCTTCGTGATTTAGGTAAGGGGAATTACATATCGCTATCTTCTGTACCACGTGGTTACTTCTTAACGTTCCCTGTACTCCTAAACATTATTGTTCTGAAATCTTGCTGAAATGCTTTGTTTGGAGGTTGGTAAATATCTTTTTTTTGAAATACGTTTGCGGGACGTGGCTTTAGTAGTTTTGATCAATGACAGTGCTCCAGTGATTTGTCTATGTGTATGATATATTATGATTATGATACAACTGAGCTTTGGCGGATCCCTTTGAGGATACCGGAAGCAAGATGCTAAAGTGTTATGTGCAACCTGGATATTGAATTGGTTTACTAATTGTTCGGGGGGTACTAAGCCACAGTTGTGTTGACGGTTTGACTGTCAAATATATTAACTGATATTGAATTGTTTAGCGTGCTTGATTCCAATCCTATGGTGCTATGATTATTCCACTTACTGGGCTACCCGGCTCACCCCCCATCATTTACCTCTCCAGTGCGGATGATTATTTTGGTGAGCATATGCAAGCAGGGGATATTAGCGGGACTTGCAGTTTTTGAGTTTTAGAATTATTTGTAACCTATTTTTAGGGCTTTCGATCAGATGTGATATTGTTGTAATTGTGTTGATGATATTGAATTAAATGATTGGTGACTCAGGTCGTCACAGTTGGTATTAGAGCGATACCTGGGCTTGAATTGCTTAGGTTAGCGTAAGCCAGGATAGGTTCCTCGGCCTTGGGATAATTATAAGCTGAATTTTGAAGTTGTTGATTCATATTTGAGGTTGGTGAATTTCGCCTTTCTCCGACGAAATTCTTGCCTTTCTCCACATTATATGTGTTCCATAGTTCAACCTGGTATGGTTGCAAATATGGTTTTGCTTCCTTCTTCCGAGTTAACAGTTTCTGGATTGTGATAATCTTTTGATCGAATCCCATAACTCCAAGAGCGTATTGAATTATAGCTGGGAGACTCTAGACGATTTGCCAATCATCTTAGTTTACTCTGACTTTACTCTGATTCTGTCTACGAGTCCATGTTCATTCCAATTAAGATATATCTTGTGTGATAGCAGTGTGAGGCTTGATCATCCATAATTCCAATTGAGGAATGTCTTCATTTCTGGTTTGCGAAGGATCTCTTTGTGTTCACTTTTCTTCATGTCTAGTTCCTTTATTTTAGTAGGGATTTCTGACGGGAGTAATGATTCTAGTTCTTCTAGCAATCAAATTCTCTTCCTTTTTCTTGTAGAACTATCATTCCTCTTTCATTGTTTATATTAAGGCTTTTTTCTAAGTGCTTAACATAATCAGTTAACTGGCTGATGATTCTTTGTAACTCTTTTCAGTAATTTTCTCTCAGGAAATACCAAACGATTTCAAAGATATTTTTGCTCTCTGCACATAACCCTGGATCATAAAACAATTTTTTTGTATTATCATTAGCTTGTGTTATGGTAACTGTAATACCTCAAAATCTGAGGTTGGTTTTCTGGTAAAAATTCAACTGATTATTCATTGGACCTTTAGCAACGAATTTGGAGAGAGCTTTATAATATATGATCTTTGGCAACAATTTTAGAATCATAAGCTATAATTTAAGTTAGGAGTTATAATTGATATTGATTGAGGTACTTAGTGACAGTTAGCATAAACGATATTTTTAAAAAAAATTTAGCAACGAATCTTTTTAGCTAGCATCGATATTTTTGTTTAGCGACTATTAGTGAAGAGGGATTATGTAACACCACATTAAATTCTTTTAAGACATTAATCTTTCACAAATAACTATGTCGGGCCTTTTATAATAATAAAAAGTTTAGGATAAATTTAAATTACTCATGAAAGTGTAGGGGGTTTACTGTAATTATCTAGTTTAGGGTTTATATATATATATATATATATATATATATATGTGTGTGTGTGTGTGTGTGTGTGTGTATGGGATTAAGCCATCTCCCATTATTTCACACTTACAGAATCACGAGAGAGAGAGAGAGGGGAGGGCTTGATCGAAGAGATTTTATTCCAGTGATCGAATGAAGCTTACCAGCAAGGCTTGCCCTGAAATCAATGTCTTTTGTGTGTGTGTCTATATATATATATATATATATATATATATATATATATGGACGCTATCCACTGCCCATGCTGGCAAACTAGTTTTCTTGCTAGCGCGATCTGACTGTCTATCCGTGATTTTTATAGACCGTTCAGATTAAATCTTATCCCTCAATAGTGCTAGATAATCCTAATACTTTAACATATTTGCAATCTGTGATACCCCGAACGTATCAAAAAATTATTTAACACTAAGTTGATTAATTAACGGGAATTATTTTATCGAGTAACGTCATATTGGCATTAATTAAGTGGCGGGAAGTGGGAAGAGGTGTTAGTGTAGCTTTAGGGTCAAAGTGGAATTTTCCTAATCTAAGGGGGCAAAAAGGTAATTACATAAAGTTTAGGGGTCATTTTATAAATATGAAACCATTGGGGTCAATTCATAAATTTTGAAAAGCATGCCCAGATGCCAAGTGTTCAAGGAGAATTTCTTACCGGTTGCCACCTCATGCTAGGGTGGTGACTAAGTGAATGTAAAAAATTAAATAATGGATGGGTTGAATTTTTGGGTGAACAAAGAAGAGGGAAAAGAAAACAAAAAACAAACCAAGAACAGAGGAGAAGAAATAGAAACAGAGAGCCAGAGAGAGAACAGAGCCACAATGAAGGGAAGAAATTGTGAGAATTGCAAAGGGTAATCTCTCTACCCATTTCAGTATGTGTGTTGGATTGTGTGTTCAGTGTGTCTGTGTGTGCGTTGGGTGACTGCGTGTGTGTATTCTTTGTGCGTAGGGTGTAGGAGGAAAGGTGTGAAGTTTGGATGGGTTGGTGGGTCGTATGGGATGAGGATGTGATTGTGGGTCTGTGCGTGTGAGTTGGTGTGTGTTTTGTGTGTATCTTGCAACCGTGTGCATGTGTTTTGCAGCATATGTGCGCATGGGAGCTTGGGTGGTGAGGGTAACTGTGTGTATGTCGAGTATGAGTTGTGTTGGTTGGGCTAATGAAAGAATTAGGGCTGTAGGAGTGCTAGTGGTGTTGCCAAAAGCAGGTGGGTGTTCTTAAGTGTGTGCAGTACGGGTGTGTGTAAGTGTGTGTTTTAGATGAGCTAGGTTATGAAATTTAGGTGTAGGTGGGTGAATTTGTGGGTGGCTGAGTGTGTTTCAGTGTGTGCCATGGGGTGCGTGAGTGTGTGTTCTTGATCCGTGGGTGCCCATGTGTGTGTGATTGTGTGAAAGGTGGTATTAGAATGAATTTAGGTTAGGCATAGAGGTTAGAAAGTGGTTAAGTGTGTTTTTATGAGTTGTGCGTGTGTGTGTGATGGGTTTCGGCAGTGAGTGGAGGGAGGAAGAAGACATTATGGGTGTGAAAAAGGTGTAACAGTGTGTGTAATTTGAATGGTAGTCGTTTTTGTCGCTAAAAATGGAAATTTATTTAAACAGTTTTTTTCATGAATTATAAAAAAATAGCTAGAACTAGATTTAGACAAAGTGCAAAAAAAAGACCCCATATTTTTTGGAGATCTACATCAGGGAAAAATTTCAGAGTTTTCTGAGCACTGGAAAGGGGTTGACTGATATGGGGAACTGTGAGACTTTACAGTATAATTTAAAATACCAAACTACCGCGATTTTGTACGAAACTTTTATGGAGACCTTAGGATGTTGATAATTTTCTTTTCCCAAGATTTTGGACCATTCCAAAGTCGTTCGCTATTTTTGGCCGAACAGACTTTTAAGCGCTCGATCAAGATAACGGTTTGGGATTTTCGGGCAATAATTTTCTAAAACACTTTTTAGCTTGAGAATGACTTTGGGAGGATAACAATAGCGTTTTTAAGTGATTTTGAGATTTGTTTGGTACCAGGAACCCTCGTGGGGGCATTCCTGTAAATTGCCACCTAAATAGGGGTATTTTGGTAATTCTCCCAGTAAAGTTTTTCGAAGGACTTTTAGTCTAGAAAAAGGATGGTAAAACACCAAAAGGAGTTGTTTGAAGTTGATTTGAGGTGATGGGAGTGATAGTGAACCCCGAGGACATTTTGGTAATTTGCCACTAGACATGGGGTATTTTGGTAATTTTACTGCATGAACTCCAAACTTCGTGAATGCCTTAATTGAGCATTCTAGAATAATAAATAGTGGGGAATGGGATGAAAATTTCTAAATGAAGGATATCAACACTAATGCAGTGCTCGGCTAGGTTAAAGACATAACTGTTGGGTCGGAGTAACCGACAGCTGTAGAACACGGTAAATAACTGATAATATGAAAGTAGAATAATTTTGTATTATATGGTTAGTGTCTAATGAGTAAAATCTTATTTGATTAGGTGACCTTGCTCGCGGCGTTTTGAAATTATTAAGCTCGTCAGCTAAAAGCCAGCCAGGTAAGGATAGTACGGTTCTCTATATGCTACAAATTTGCTCCTTGTGGCATATGCCTCATTGATGATGTGAAGTATGATGAACATTTTCTGGTGAATATGAGGTATCGTTGGTTGTTGTGCTGGTACCTCTCGTGTCTTGAAATGTTGTGGTTTTTGACTAGCTTGTTCCCCAGTCTACTCTGTGTGCGTTATTAATAATTCCAAGTTACTTTGTTGATCCCCGGTGGTGTGTATGACCGGAATTTCTTGTTGAGTGGTTTGTTGATTGAGGACATAAGGTGGACCCTGTTCCCTTAGTCCGTTATGTTGTTGTAATGTGTGTGCTTTGGCGATATCGTGGTTCGGGGACGAACACTCTTCATGAGTTCCCTTCTTGTGTTTGATATCTCTTTTATTTTTTTGAGACTGAGATGAACATCCCAGAGTACGAGACATTATGTGAAAGAAGGGCCAGTGAAACGTGATCACCAGCAAATAGGAGGTAGGGCACGCGGTTCGAGTCAATCGTGTTGATTGAGTCCTGTCAGTTCGGTCAGTGTCTACATTGCATTTGACTTTACTATAATATTGTGATTCTAATGGCATGTATTTTATTGATGTTTAACTTGGCGATTTGGTGTTCACGTGCATTGTAGTCGGTCAGACGGTTCGGTCAGTCCAGTTCATTAAATGTGGTGATAATGTTGTTCTGTTCGGCCTTAAAGCCACTCAATCTGGCTAAAAGAAAAATAAACATGCTACTGGATTCGTTGAATTGATGTTGTGTCATCATTTGGAATTCTGAATTCTTATTATCATTGAGATTAATTATTCTTACTCCCAGGGCTGTTACGTCATTGTCCGCGTTGTTCCACGTATTATCTTTACTGGACGATTTGCGCTCATTCCTTACTTGTAATGTTTCAGGCAGTCAAGGTGAAGTAGGGGAAACTTCGAGGAAAGGGAAGGAGAAGGCACTTAATCAGTGGACCGAAAAGTAAGACGGCGATATGTGTATTTTGGGAACTAGACATTTTGTGTAAATATTTTCGCTGTGCTCATGTTGAGCTTTACGATGAAAATTTTTGTAAGGATGGCTTTTTGTGAAACCCTGTGTATATTCAAGGATTTTCTAGAATTGCTCTGTATCGACAGGATTTATAATGCAGTCATGACTGAAAACCCGGCAATGTGATGTCACTTGGGTTGGGGTGGTCATAGGTTGGGATCGAGATCCTCTGCTGTATAGCAGAGGTGCTGTTCAACATTTAGCGATAAAAGATTGTCATTCAAAGTGTTTTGTCGCTATTACTAAAATTAATAGTGACAATTTTTTGTCACTAAAAAACATTTAGCGACATTTTGTTGGTACAGCACCTCTGCTGTACAACAGAAGTTCTTGATCCCACGGGTTGGTATCAAAGCATAGGCATATGATCTTGTAGACAAGGCATAGATATTAAGCGTTTACGTGGGCAGAAAAGTGTCGAAGTTACTTATATCGTGTTGTAAGTCTAATGTGAGTTTGTATGCCTTGCAGGAGATTATGGCTAGAGCGGGATAGATTGATGAGCACGTCATGGGCGGGGACGAGGAGGAGGAAGATTCCGAGGAGGACCTCTGGCCAATTGACGAGGAGCCCGAGAAAATAGATTTGTCTGGACCAGAGGATGGGGAGGAGGAGCAGGAAGAGACTGAACCTGAGGTCCCAGTGGGATTTGTGAAGGTCAGCAACAATGTTTATCGGGCACATCAGGTGGAAAACTTTTGGAAACAAAGGTATATCGAGGTGGTGAGGGAAAGGGTGTATTAGGCGAAGGAGACGCGGGCTGTGGGGGGCATGAGGTAGAAAAGTTGGAGCGATGTCATCGTGAGGATGTGGCACGAATGAACAAAAGGGAAGAGTATACCTTTGATGTTGGGAGAAGGGTGGTTCGAATGATACAGGATGGGTTATGAGAAACTCATCTGGCGAGGCCGATACTGAGGGATCCGTGGGAGATGCTCCTCGATGAGGACTATTGGTACATGATACTCGCTCACGAACGGAATAGGTTTTCTCCAGTTTAGAATGAGAAGGAAAAGGAGGGAAGGGTAACGTGTAAAAATGTATAAAGTTGACTACTGATGTGTAGGAATGTATAGAGTTGACTGTTGATGTATATGTTTGTATAACGTTAACTATAGGTTATAACTGTTGTCTGTACTAAATGTATGTTGTATAAATGAAATATTGTACTTACGGGTGTAGAAGATGTTATAGTTAAGAATGTTAATTGTGTTTATGTCAAGAATGGCTTGTCAATTATAGAAGCATATTGTGTTTATGTGCTTATGTCAGGAACCGGGTGATACCCATAGTGGAGGAAGCTCCTAACTTAAGAAGGCCACCTACGGAAGCATCTTAGGCATGTACCGGGGGTGAAAATGGGGAACATGTAAAAGCTGAAGTGGAAAATAATAATAGAGAGGATTTAAGAAGAGAACTGGTAGGACTGGTGCGGGAGATTCCTGCTTCACAGCCAGCAGCGGTGGCTGCGCCTGTACCGATGGAGGGGAAGAAGGAGTGTAAATTTAGAGACTTTCAAGATGTTCATCCCAGTGAGTTTCACGGGGGTAGTGACCCGACCAAGGTAGTGGCTTGGGTTCGGGAAATGGAAAGAGTTTTTGAGATAACGGGATATGGAAAGCACCAAAAAGTGATTTTTACAACCCACATGCTGAAGGGAGTGGCCGGTTACTGGTGGGATGTGCAAAAACAAGTTGAGGAAGGGAAAAAGCCCGACCGCCCCTATGTTACCTGGAAGCGTTTTAAACGGGTATTTAATGAAAAATATTTTCCCGTGACAGTGCGAATAAATTGGAGACAGATTTTCTGAACCTGAAACAGAAGGAGAAAATGGTAGAGGAATACATACAAAAATTTGATGAACTAACACATTTTGCCACTCATCAAGTGATTACGGAAGAATGAAAAGTAAGAAGGTTTGAGGAAGGGCTGAGACAACCCTTAAAAAGAATTGTCAAAAGTTTTCAGCTACATACCTTCACCGAGGTTGTGGAGAAAACTCTGCTAATAGAAGCGGAAAATAAGGAAGCCTGAGAGGAAAGAAAAGAGCAAGGCAGGAAAGAGAAATAATAATTAGCAACGGCCAAGAGATAGCAAGAAGAAATTCAAAAAGAGGATGGAGGAAGGGAAGTTTGGGCAAGGTTCGGGTCAAGCGGCAAATAAAGAATGTAGGTGGTGTGGATTGAAGCATGAAGGCACAAATTTTATTAAAGCAACAGGAGCATGTTTCAAATGTGGTCAGCAAGGTCATAGGGCAAATGATTGCAAGTTAAATCAGAGGGTTTGCTTCCAGTGCCAGCAGCCAGGCCATAATGCGAAGGAGTGCCCGTAGCGGACGATGATGGCTCTAGAGGGAAGGCCACGGACAACGGGCCGCACTAATGCTATTAACCTAAAGGAAGCCTTGAAATTAGAGGACTTAGTGACAGGTACATTCCATGTATGTTCACATCAGGCTATGATACTATTTGATTCGGGTGCCACACACTCCTTTGTGTCTTTAGCATTCACTAATAAGCTGACTGTACCTGAGCAACCGTTGAATACAGTATTAACGGTTAACATACCTAGTGGACACGCCCTTTTTGCTACTAAGATATATAGGCAGTGCCCGATATAGATCTCTTGTTACTATATACTGACCTTATACCCCTTGAGTTGGGAGACTTCGATGTTATACTTGGAATGGACTGGTTAGCGGCATATGATGCTAACATGGATTGTTGGCGTAAGAGAATACAATTAGTGATCCCAAGGAAACCTAAAGTGGTTATACAAGGAGATCGGGTAGTTCGACCTCCTTACTTAATGTCAGCGATAGAAGCACGCCGTTGTATTCGTAAAGGATGTTAGGGGTATCTAACACAGCTATATGACACTCTAGCTAGTGAACCGCAATTGGACCAGATTCCAATAGTATGTGAATTTCTTGATGTTTTTTCCCGCAGACCTTCCAGGGTTACCACCGGATAGGGAGATTGAGTTTAGTATCGATCTGGTTCCAGGAACATGTCCTATATCAAGAGCCCCTTATAGGTTGGCGCCATTGGAAATGGTGGAGTTAAAGAACCAATCGGAGGAGTTATTGAACTTGGGTTTTATTCGCCCTAGCGTGTCTCCTTGGGGAGCCCCGGTGTTGTTTGTAAGAAAGAAAGATGGAACTATGAGGTTGTGTATTGACTATTGTGAGTTAAATAAAGTAATCATTCAGAATAAATTTCCTTTACCTCGCATAGATGACCTTTTTGATCAATTAAAAGTGCGAAGTATTTTTCGAATATTGATCTTAGGTCTGGATACCATCAGTTGAAGATAAGGACAGATGACACAGCGCAAACTGCTTTCCGAACAAGATATGGACACTATGAGTTTCTGGTAATGCCATTTGGGCTGACTAATGCCCCTGCGGCCTTTATGAACTTGAGGAATATGATGTTTCAAAAATATCTAGACAGTAGTGTCATCATTTTTATTGATGATATTGTGGTCTACTCCAAGAGTAAGAAAGAGCATGCCCAACATTTGAGGCAAATATTGCAGATTCTCCGAGAACGTAAATTGTACGCCAAACTCAAGAAATGTGAGTTCTGGGACATTTAGTGTCCTGTGAGGGCATACTTGTAGACCCAGGGAAAGTGGAGACGGTGACGAGCTGGGAACGTCCGACTTCGGTGTTTGAAATTCAAAGCTTCCTAGGCTTAGCGGGATACTATTGGAGATTTATTAAGGACTTTTTGAGAATAGCATCCCCATTGACAAATCTGACCAGGAAGAACGTGAAGTTTACCTGGACAGAGAAGTGTGAAAATAGCTTCCAGGAACTAAAAAGAAAGTTGGTGACAAAGCCTATTCTAGCGTTACCATCAGGTCTGGAAGGATTCGTCATTTATTACGATGCATCTCGGGAGGGGTTAGGTTGTGTCCTTATGCAATATGGCAAAGTAATTGCGTATGCCTCTAGACAGTTGAGGAACCACGAAAGGAATTACCCGACGCATGATTTGGAGTTGGCAGCAGTAGTGTTTGCACTAAAAATATGGCGACATTACCTGTATGGGGTGCGTGCGAGATATACACCGACCATTAGAGTTTAAAGTATATCTTTACCCAAAAGGAATTGAATATGAGACAAAGAAGATGGTTAGAACTCCTTAAGGATTATGATTGCGTTATCAAATATCACCCCAGAAAAGCTAATGTGGTGGCGGATGCACTTAGCAGGAAGCGAATGGGGAATCTAACTACAATGATTACCCCACAAACGGCTATCATTGAAGATTTGAACAAACTCAAGATTGAAGTTCGAGTTCGGGGAGAAGGAGGGGTAACCTGTTTTAGATAGAGGTCAGACTGACACTTGATGATCAAATCAAGGAAGCTCAAAGTCGAGATGAAAAACTACGGGAAATCCAGCAGGGTTTCAAGAGAAATAAGAAAGAGAAATTTGATTGCGATAAGGAAGGCGTTTACCAGTATGAGGGTCGGATATATGTACCGTTTGTCGGAGAGTTAAGGACGGAGATTATGACAGATACACATAACTCTAAATATTTGATCCATCCTGGAGAAACAAAGATGTACCATGACCTACGACAGAATTTTTGGTGGCCTGGGATGAAAAGAGATATATCAGGATTTGTATCTCGGTGCTTGACCTATCAACAAGTGAAGGTAGATCATAAAAAGGTTGTCGGACTGCTGCAACCACTCCCTGCACCTGAGTGGAAGTGGGAACACATTACGATAGATTTCGTATCGGGGTTGCCACACACAACCAGTAAGAAAACGTCTATTTGGGTGGTAGTAGACAGGTAGACCAAAACAACTCGATTTATTCCTATTCGAGAAGGGTATTCTATGGAAAGACTAGCTCAAATCTACATGAAGGAGGTAGTTAGCCGTTATGGGGTGCCGGTAACCATCGTATCCGATAGGGATGCGAGGTTCACCTCAAGATTTGGAAAAGTTTCCAAGAAGAGATGGGAATGAAGTTGACCATGAGTACTGCCTTTCATCCTCAGACAGATGGCCAATTCGAACGTACCATACAGGTATTGGAAGATATGTTAAGGGCGTGCATTATTGATTTTGGTGGAGCCTGGGATGAACAATTACCCCTGATTGAGTTCTTGTATAACAACAGTTATCAAGCGAGTATTGAAATGGCTCCTTATGAAGCACTGTACCGCAGAAGATGTTGTATGCCAATATGTTGGGATGTGGAGGGATAAAGGAGATTGTCCCGCACAGAATTATGTAAAGAAATGGAAGATAAGGTGAAGGTGATCCGAGAAAGGATACGCACTGCACAAGATCGACAGAAAAGCTATGCAAATAAGAGACGTAGGATGCTCGAATTTGAAGTAGGGGACATGGTATTTTTGAAAGTATCGCCCTGGAAAGGCATTATGCGATTCGGGAAGCAAGGGAAATTGAGTCCAAGATATATTGGACCATTTAAGGTTTTGGCGAGGATTGAGACGGTAGTGTACAGGTTTGAGCTACCACCAGAATTGAACCAGCTACACAATGTGTTTCATGTTTTGATGCTTAGGAAGTATGTTCCTGATCCAACACATGTGATCCAACTGGAACCAGTAGATATTCGAGAAAATCTGTCATATCCAGAGGTACCCTTAGAAGTGGTCGATAAGAAGAAACATGTGTTCCGTTCTAAAGTAATACTGGTGGTTAAGGTCATTTAGAGAAATCACACGCTAGAGGAGGTCACCTGGGAACCTGAAGCGCTGATGCGGCAGCGTTATCCGCATCTCTTTGCTGAACAAGGTTTGTCTTAATTTCGAGGGCAAAATTTATTTAAGGGGGGGGGTGTGATACCCAAAACGTATCGAAAAATTATTTAACACTAAGTTGATTAATTAACAAGAATGATTTTATCGAGTAACGTCATATGGGCGTTAATTACGTGGCGGGAAGTGGCAAGAGGTGTATGTAATACCCCGAAAATTTTCTTTTCCTTGTGCAAAATTAGTATTTTTGAATAAATAATTTTGTGGTCCTTTTGACAATATTGAGAAAACGGTTTGTGGTTGTTTCTGAAATTTTTGGTTGAATGAAAAGTGAATGTAATACCCCAAAAAATTTCTTTTCCTTGTGCGAAATTAGTATTTTTGAATAAATAAGTTTGTGGTCTTTTTGATAATATTGAGAAAAATGGTTTGTGGTTGTTTCTGAAATTTTCGATCGAATGAAAAGTGGTTTCATTCGAATCAAAATGAAGGGAAATGGTGTTTTGGAGTCTTTGAAGTTTTTGGTCGACTTAAAAGTATCAAGTCGAATGAAACTAGTTTTCGGTAGAATGAAAATAGTTTGGTTTCAAATGAAAATGAGTTTTGCTTCAAATAAAAAGATTCTGTGGGAGAAAATTTTCTTTTCCTTGTGCGAAATTTGTATTTTTGAATAAATAGGTTTGTGGTCTTTTTGATAATATTGAGAAAATGGATTGGGTTGTTTCTGAAATTTTCGGTCGAATGAAAAGTGGTTTCATTCGAATCAAAATGAAGGGAAATGGTGTTTTGGAGTTTCTGGAGTTTTTGGTCGACTTAAAACTTTCAAGTCGAATGAAAACTAGTTTTTGGTCAAATGAAATAGTTTGGCTTCAAATGAAAATGGGTTTTTCTCCGAATAAAAAGATTTTGTGTGAAAAAAATAGTTTAGTCGACTGAATAGTACTTTTGGTCGACTAAATAGTAATTTTAAGTCAAATTAAAAAGAATTTGGTCAAATTAAAAGAATTTTCATTAAAGGTGTATTCGGTCAATGAAACCTCAAGATTTTGGGAAAGGCATTTTCACGGCTGAAGGATTGAGTCAACCGAAAACTATTTTCGGTCAAATGCAAACTTGATTTTTTTGTCCATATAAATAATGTTTTATTTCATTCCTAGCCCTTTTGGGTTCTCTGTTTCTTTTCTTCTCCTTTGTGCGAGAGAAAGAGAGAGAGAGAGGAATAGAGAAGAAAACTTGGAAAGTTTGGAAGCTCTAAGGAGGAGCTTAAGGATTTGTGGCTCTCAAAAGGCTTGATTAAGGTAAGGGTTTACTTTCAAAATTTTGAATCAGCGATGGACCAATCACTCATGTGAGTCTTTAGTTTCTTTTTAAAATTCTGAACTTATTCGAATTGAGTTAAGTGACATTCTTTTCCCTTTGTGTTGACCATGGTTATGAATAATTTGTTTTCAATGTTATGATTTGGGAAAATCATATTTTCGTCGAATTTGTTTGACTTCCGAATTTTGACATATCGATATCGTTCGTTTCAGTGATTGATGTTCGTCATTATTTTGTGAACTCCACTCAATGTTTGACAAGTCCGTTATTTGATAACATTATTTTGAAGCCTTTGAATATGGTTTGACATGTCCGATATTTGATAACGGTTATTCTGAGATTTTTGTTTTAGGTAATTTTATGAGCCATGTCACAGTGTATGTGACCTATTTCCGACTTATCGACGTGGAGTGAAACGTGGGCTAGCTCAGGGGAGTTGAGCTAGAGATCGCAATCTTACTTTCTGAATCGGCCTCATGTCAGGAATGACGTATGTGACCACTTTCTGAATGGCTCTGAAATATCTGTCTCTGTACTCACATATATTTTGACATTTGATATTTGATCTGATAGTGTCTGTTCCGTACTCAGATATATTTTGACATTGGATATTTGGTCTGAACTTTGTTCAGTCGAAACTGAAGTGCCTTTGAAATATTGTCTTTCAGATATGATTTGACATTTGAAATTTGATTTGATGTCCATTCCGTTGAAACTTTTGTGTCTGACTTTGTATTCAGAAATGTTTTGACATTCGAAATCTGGTTTGATTATCGGTTCTGTTGGAAAAATTTTGTACTTCTAAAATTTCGTTTCTCAGATGTTTTTGCTTCTGATTGATTGGTCCTTTGAGCGACCTTACTGGGCATTTGACTTATTCCCTTATTGTTTTTGCTTTCAGGTGATTAGTAGGTGGGATTTTGGAATTGAAGGGGCTATGTGGCCAAGGGTTAGCTGCCTTATTTCAGAGTTAGTATTGACATTTAAATGTAACAACTAAGATAAGTTGGTATGATTTAGGTTTTGTTTTGAAACTCCGCTTTGGAAAATCTTTTGGATTGTATAAAAGCTTTGGGCTCCTATGTCAGATATTGATGCATTTTGGGAATTATTAGTGCATGCTCTGATTTACCGTTTGGGAGACTTCTGATTATTATAAGGCTTTTTCTGATTTCTGCTTATTCGTATTTAAAATTTTAGGGCGTTACAGAAAATGTAATACCCCGGAAATTTTCTTTTCCTTGTGCGAAATTAGTATATTTGAATAAATAAGTTTATGGTCTTTTTGATAATATTGAAAAAATGGTTTGTGGTTGTTTCTGAAATTTTCGGTCGAATGAAAAATGGTTTCATTCGAATCAAAATTAAGGGAAATGGTGTTTTGGAGTCTCTGAAGTTTTTGGTCGACCTAAAGTATCAAGTCGAATGAAAACTAGTTTTCGGTCGAATGAAAATAGTTTGGCTTCGAATGAAAATGGATTTTCCTTCGAATAAAAAGATTTTGTGAGACAAAATGAGTTCCTGAAGTTTTAAGTCGACTGAAAACTAATTCTGGAAAAAAAAAAATTTGAACAGTACTATTCAATCAACTGAATATCTGAAAGACAATATTTCAAAGGCACACCAGTTTTGACTGAACAGAGGTCAGACCAAATATTCAATGTCAAAATATATCTGAGTACGGAGACAGATACTATCAGATCAAATATCAAATGTCAAAATATATCTGAGTACGGAAACAGACACTGTCAGACCAAATGTCAAAATACATTTGAGTAGAGAGCCATTCAAAAAGTGGTCACACACGTCATTCCTGACATATGAGGCCGGTTCAGAAAGTAAGATCGCGATCTCTAGCTCAACTCCCTGAGCTAGCCCACGTTTCACTCCATGTGGGTAAGTCAGAAATAGGTCACATACACTGTGACATGGCTCATAAAATTACCCAAAACAAAAATCTCAGAACAACTGTTATCAAATATCGGAAATGTCAAACCATATTCAAAGGCTTCAAAATAACGTTATCAAATAACGGACTTGTTAGACATTAAGTGGAGTTTACGAAATAATGACGAACATCAATCACTGAAACGAACGATATCGATATGTCAAAATTCAGAAGTCAAACAAATTCGACAAAAACTTGATTTTCCCAAATCATAACATTGAAAACGAATTTTCCTAACCATGGTCAAAACAAAAGGAAAAGAACGTCACTTAACTCAATTCGAAGAAGTTCAGAATTTCAAAAAGAAACTAAAGACTCGCATGAGCGATTGGTCCATCGCTGATTTAAATTTCCGAAAGCAAACCCTTACCTTAATCTAGCCTTTTGCGAGCCACAAATCTTTAAGCTCCTCCTTAGAGCTTCCAAACTTTCCAAGCCTTCTTCTCTCTCTCTCTCTCTCTCTCTCTCTCTCTCTCGCACAAAGGAAAAGAAAATAAATTGAGAACCTAAAAGGGCTAGGAATGAAATAAAACTCTATTTATATGGGACAAAAAAATCAAGACCGAAAATAGTTTTTGGTCAACTCAATCCTTCAGCCGTGAAATTGCCTTTCCCAAAATCTTGAGATTTTTATTTGACCGAAAACACCCTTAAGTCCACCGAAAACACCTTTAAGTCCACCGAAAACACCTTTAAGTCAACCGAAAACTCCTTTAATGAAAATACATTTTATTCGATCAAAGAAAATTTAATTCGACTAAAAAGTACTATTCAGTCGACTAAAAGTACTGTTAAAATTTTATTTTATTTTTCAGTATTAGTTTTCAATCGACTTAAAACTTCAGAAACTCATCTTCTCTCACAAAATCTTTTTATTCGAAGCAAAACCCATTTTCATTTGAAGGCAAACTATTTTCATTCTACCAAAAACTTCAGAGACTCCAAAACATCATTTTCCTTTATTTTGATAATGAAACCACTTTTCATTCAACCGAAAATTTCATAAACAACCACAAACCATTTTCTCAATATTATCAAAAAGACGACAAACTTATTTATTCAAAAATACTAATTTCTCACAAGGAAAAGAAAATTTTTGGGGTATTACAAAAAGTCCTTTGAAAAACTATCGGGAGATTTACCAAAATACCCCTATCTAGGTGGCAATTTATAGAAATGCCCCCACGAGGGTTCCTGGTACCAAACAAATCTCAAAAGCACTTAAAAACGTTATTTTTATCCTCCCGAGTCATTCTCTAGCTAAAAAGGGTTTTATAAAATTTTCGCCCGAAAATCCTGAACCAGTATCCTGACCGAGCGCTTAAAAGTCTGTTCGGCCAAAAATAGCAAACGACTTTGGAATGACTCAAAATCTTGGGAAAAGAAACTTCTCAACATCCTGAGGTTCCCATAAAAGTTTCGTGCAAAGTCGCGCTAGTTTGATATTTTAAATTACACTATAAAGTCTCATAGTTCCCCATATCAGTCAACCCCTTTTCCAATCCACGAAAAAATCTGAAATTTTTCCCCGATGTAGATCTCCTAAAAATACATGGGTTACCTTTTTTGTACTTTGTCTAAATCTAGCTCTAGCTATTTTTTTATAATTCGTGAAAAAAACTGTTTAAATAAATTTCCATTTTTAGCGATGAAAACGACTACTATTCAAATTACACACACTGTTACACCATTTTCACACCCACAATGTCTTCTTCCTTCCTCCACTCACTGTCGAAACTCATCACACACACACACACACACACACACACACAGCTCACAAACACACGCTTAACCACTTTCTAACCTCTATGCCTAACCTAAATTCATTCTAACACCACCTTTCACACAATCAAACATATATACATCACAATCACACACACATGGGCACCCACAGATCAAGAACACACACTCACGCACCCCATGGCACACATTGAAACACACTCTGCCACCCATGAATTCACCCACCTACACCTAAATTTCATAACCTAGCTCATCTAAAACACACAAAATCACACACTTACACACACCCGAACTGCACACACTTAAGAACACCCACCTGCTTTCGGCAACACCACCCAGCACTTCTACAGCCCCAATTCTCTCATTAGCCTAACCAACACCACTCATACTTGACATACACACA
Organism: Escallonia herrerae; assembly: GCA_033070095.1. Classification (NCBI taxonomy): domain Eukaryota; kingdom Viridiplantae; phylum Streptophyta; class Magnoliopsida; order Escalloniales; family Escalloniaceae; genus Escallonia; species Escallonia herrerae. The sequence goes on from JAVXUP010001119.1 coordinate 40,696, forward strand.
GTTACCCACACCACCCAAGCTCCCATGCGCACATATGCTGCAAAACACACGCACACGGCTGCAAGATACACACACCAACTCACACGCACAGACGCATAGTCACATCCTCATCCCATACCACCCAGCAACCCGTCCAAACTTCATCACCTTCCCTCCTATACCCTGCGCACAAAGAATACACACACGCAATCACCCAACGCACACATAGAGACACTGAACACACAGTCCAACACACACATACTGAAATGGGTAAAGAGATTAACCTTTGCAATTCTCACAATTTCTTCCCTTCACCGTTTGCCCGAGCTTTGTTCTCTCTCTGGCTCTCTGTTTCTATTTCTTCTTCTCTGTTCTTTGTTTTTTTTTTCTTTTCCCTCTTCTTTGTTCACCCGAAAATTCAACCCATCCATTATTTAATTTTTTCCATTCACTTAGTCACCACCCTAGCATGAGGTGGCAACCGGTAAGAAATTCTCCTTGAACAGTTGGCATCTGGGCATGCTTTTCAAAATTTATGAATTGACCCCCAATGGTTTCATATTTATAAAACGACCCCTAAAATTTATGTAATTACCTTTTTGCCCCCTAGATTAGGAAAATTCCACTTTGACCCAAAATTTTCTTAAATTACCACGCACACAACTGTAATACCCTAAAAATTTTCTTTTCCTTGTGCAAAATTAGTTTTTTTGAATAAATAAGTTTATGGACTTTTTGATAATATTGAAAAAATGGTTTGTGGTTGTTTCTAAAATTTTCGGTTGAATAAAAATTTCATTCGAATCAAAATGAAGGAAAATGGTGTTTTGGAGTCTGAAGTTTTTGGTCGACTTAAAAGTATCAAGTCGAATGAAAACTAGTTTTCGGTTGAACAAAAAATAGTTTGGCTTCGATTGAAAATGGGTTTTCCTTCGAATAAAAAGATTTTGTGAGAGAAAATAAGTTTATGAAGTTTTAAGCTGACTAAAAAAAAATTAACAGCACTTTTAGTCGACTGAATAGTGCTTTTTAGTCGAATTAAAAAAATTCGGTCGAATTATTAAATGTATTTTCATTAAAGGAGTTTTCGGTTGACTTAAAGGTGTTTTCGGTCGACTTAAAGGTGATTTTCAGTCGAATAAAAGCCTCAAGATTTTGGGAAAGGCAATTTCACGGTTGAAGGATTGAGTCGACCGAAAACTACTTTCGGTCAAATGCAAACTTGATTTTTTTGTCCTATATAAATAGTGTTTTATTTCATTCCTAGCCCTTTTGGGTTCTCAATTTCTTTTCTTCTCCTTTGTGCGAGAGAGAGGGAGAGATAGAGAAGAAAGCTTGGAAAGTTTGGAAGCTCTAAGGAGGAGCTTAAAGATTTGTGGCTCGCAAAAGGCTTGATTAAGGTAAAGGTTTACTTTCAAAAATTTGAATCAGCGATGGACCAATTGCTCATGCGAGTCTTTAGTTTCTTTTTGAAATTCTGAACTTTTTTCGAATTGAGTTAAGTGACGTTCTTTTCCCTTTGTTTTGACCATGGTTATGAATAATTCGTTTTCAATGTTATGATTTGGGAAAATCAATTTTTTTGTCGAATTTGTTTGACGTCCGAATTTTGACATATGGATATCGTTCGTTTCAGTGATTGATGTTTGTCATTATTTCGTGAACTCCACTTAATGTCTGACAAGTCCGTTATTTGATAACGTTATTTTGAAGCCTTTGAATATGGTTTGACACGTCCGATATTTGATAACGGTTGTTTTGAGATTTTTGTTTTGGATAATTTTATGAGCCATGTCACAGTGTATGTGACCTATTTCTGACTTACTCATGTGGAGTGAAACGTGGGCTAGCTCAGAGGAGTTGAGCTAGAGATCGCGATCTTACTTTCTAAACCGGCCTCATGTCAGGAATGACGTATGTGACCACTTTCTGAATGACTCTCTTGTGTCTGTTTCCATCTTTCAGATATATTTTGACATTTGGCATTTGATATTTGATCAGTGAAATGTTATTAAGAGCGTATTCATATGGCTCCATTGTGATTTTGCACGGGCGTAAATTTTGATTTGAAGATTTTGGAGTATAAATCCTTGTGATTAGTATGAAGATTGATTATTACTTTTGGTGTACGATTAAAGTTAAGCGTGTCAGTGTTAGGCATTGTACCAAGGCTATGGTTTGATGTGTTATCATAATGGCGCAACGGGAGCCGGTCGGTATTGTATTGGTTTCTAATCATTTGAATTTTGATTGGAGTAACTTGATTCAACGTGTTTCATATGTGATGCCAAGGAAAGTGGGTTCACAGTCGATGTGGAAGTGCCACAAGGAATGCAGTCCGAGTCAGATGCCAAGTATGTTGATGTGAGACACAGCAAGGGCAGAGACCAAGGGCTTCCCAAACAGAGCCTGAGGGTGGCAGTGCTGCGAGGGCGATGGCGCATGACGAATATACGACGACAGTCACAGTCTGATGCTTAGGTCCGGAGTCAGGGTCCTGTATCTTTCTCTCTAGGATTTTAGAGTGAGAAAGTAAAAGTGTTTTAAAAATGTCCAACCGTCCAAATGAATTCTCAAGACCTCTATTTATAGAGGTTGAGATGAGGATGTCATCACGTGATAGGTGGCGCTCCCCGGGAGTGACACGTCAACGAAGGGTCCACAGCTGCCAGTGCTCCATGTACTGTCGAATCGCATATTCACCTGGCCAGCCCCGCACAGCATCGCTCTGTCTGTCTGGAAAGACTGGCTCCCACAGCTTCGGTGTGGCCAGAGAACCCCCTTGATCTAGCCTCCAATTCTATAATTCAAAGACTTAGTCGACACCGAATTTTGCAAGACAGCATATAAAAAATCCGATGTTCTCTTAGACAAAACTCTTTTTGCCTTCCTACCCCATTTGAATTTTGCAAAATAGCATATCGCCTAGATACTAGTCTATAGAATCATATAACCTAGGCTCTGATACCATTTCTATCATGACCCGAACTGACAGGTAGGCCCGTGAGCTAGATCTGTGACCGGCTGCAGACCCATTTAGACATCCATTCAGGGTTCTGCCAGGCCTTATTAAAACCTGTATACAAAACTAGAACCATGCAATAAAGTAAACATCTTAATAAGACTTCTAAAGTGGTACCTAAAGCTCTTTCCAAAAAATTTCTGTACTAAATTCTTCCATAGATGACTTACATAAATCATCAAAAACCTCATGAAGATCTAAGCTTCAAACAATTCTCAAACATAAATAAGGTAGTACTACATTTTCTCAAAAGGCTTAAATTAACTTCCTAATGAGTATCACCGGGGACTCCATTGTCGCTACTGTCATAGTACTCGGGTTCATCTAAGTGATCACCTGAAAATATTTATGAAAGGGGTGAGCTGGGGGCCCAGTAAATACACATACCATATCCCTAAAATAGGTTTCAAAGTCTTAAGCATGCCATGCTTTCCCTTTTCAAAATCAGGAATTTCATGTTACTAAAATAAAATGTTTGTCAACATGTCTATACATATATCCACTTGCGGCAAAATAAATCTCAAAATGGATAATAATCAACAAGAAGATTTATCAAGAATTGTCTTAGTTATTCATAACTTGGTATACTGCGGTGTAACACCCCAATACTTTTTTGGATTTAATTAGAAATTTTATATGTGAATATTTTTTTTAGCAACGAAACTTTAGTTAGCATCGATAATTTTTTTTTTGTTTGGAACTTTACCGACAAATTTTTTCAGTTAGCGTTGATATTTTATTTAGTGACTTTTTGCGGCAATTTCTTTTTGGGATTGGCGTATTTACATAGTAACTATTTGCGACAATTTGGGAAACGGGAAACCGTAATGACCCCTTAAATAATCTTCCTAGCACCTAAATTATTGTAGATACTTATTTTGGACTATTTCACAGTAATAAAAAACTTCGGGTAAATATTTGAGTGACTAAAGAAAACATAGGGGTGTTCCCTATGATTTTCCAGTTTAGGGTTTCAATATATATATACACACAAATTTGAGAGGGAGCCTTCCAACTCTTTTCCCCTCAGCTGGTTCATGAGAGAGAGAGAGAGAGAGGAACGAAGGATTTTTCGACGATCAAGATTGGTTTTCGGTAAGTCTTCAACCCATTTTTCCCTCTATGTTTATTTGATAAGTTTTAGGGAGCAACTGTCATGAAGAAGGCTGTGTGAGGGGGGTAGTGTAACTTGTAGTGAGAGAAGGGGATGGCTGGGCAGCTTTGGGCTGCCATAGATTTTTGCTGTCTAGTTCATGAGTAGGCAGTGGGTTCAAGGGAAATCTGCCATGAGGTAGTAGAGGAGGGGAGAGCGGTAGTGCGAGGGTGCCTTTGTGTGTGATGTGTGCGTGCGTTGTGTGAATGTGTGTGTAAAAGAGGCTGCATGTGTTGGAGTTTCCATGTGTGCGTAATGTGTACGTTAGTGCGTGTTGTGTGTGGGTTTCGTGCAAAGGAGAGCAGCTACTGCCATGAGGCAGTAGCTGTGGCAAAGTTGTGAGGGTGTGTTGCCGCATGTGAGTGTGGATGCTTGGGTGTGTGTTTCAGTGTGTTTGCGTGGGTTTCGTGCAAAGGAGAGTAGCTACTGCCCGTGAGGCAGTAGCTGTGTCAAAGTTGTGAGGGTGTGTTGCCGCATGTGTGTGTGAATGCTTCATAGGTGTGTGTTTCAGTGTGTGCACGTGGATTTATATATATATATATATATATATATATATATATATATGTGTGTGTGTGTGTGTGTGTGTGTGTGTGTGTGTGTGTGTGTGTGTGTGAGAATATATGTGAGTGTAGAATTGATTGGAAGTTTGCATGGGTGACTTTGTGGGAAGGAAGAAAAAGAGGGAGAAGAGAAGACCTCACGGCAGCATGTGAGTGTTTGAGTGTGTTGTGTGCCATATGTGTGCCTGTGTGCGTGTGTTTACATGTGTGTGTGTGTGTGTGTGTGTGTGTAAAGTATGTTTATGAGTGTGTGTAAATGTGTTGTGTAGGTGTATATATAAGTGTGTATATGTGTCAGTGTATGTGAGTGAAAAAATGTGTGTGTGAGTGTCTGCTAAGTGTGTTTGGGAAGGCATGTGTGTGCATATGAGCTTTTGTGTGTGTGTGTGTGTGTGCCCGCATGTGTGTCTTGTGTGTGAAAGTGTTATTGTGTGTGTTTGTGTGAAAATTGGGTGTGTAAAAATGGTGTGCATGTGTGTTTGGGTATGGAGAAGAAGGGAACTAGCTACTGCCGTGAGGCAGTAGCTGTGTTATAGTGTGTGAGTTGTGTATTGTGTGTTTATGTAAGTGTTGTGTGCTTGTGTGTGTGTGTGCTTGGCAAATAAGGTGAGTTACAGGTTGGTGGTTTGAGTGAGGCTTGTGTTGATGTGAGTCTTTGATTTAGAGATTAAGGAAGAAGAAGAAGAAGAAAAGTATAAAACGGGTAAATTTGGTATAGCATTGGATCGACACGTGCATATGTTAACGCGCGCTTATCGTTAGCACGTGAATTTTTTTTGTATAATACGTTAGACCATATTAAAAACTTCTAGTAAAATTTTATAATTTTTTGAAATCATATGTATTTTTAATATTTCCTGTAAACTTAGAATTATAAAATACCTTTGGAGACTTTGAACCCTGAAAATGTTTGGGGAAAAATTAGAGTAATTGTTTTATGGTATAAATAAGTCTTAGTTTGAATTTGATGATTTTTGGAGTTAATTTGTTATAGTTCCCGTATCGCATTAATTTTAGCAAAACAAAAAATTTTAAAAATAGTTTTGATGTCTTTTAATTTTAGATTTAAGTTTCTATAATTTATATATATATATATATATATATATATATATATATATATATATATATATAAAGCTATTACAAAAACTATGGGACTTTATTTTCACCCTGCAGTAATTATGGCTATTTATGGATTTTATTGCCTTTAAAGAAATTATTTTTAATTCAAAAATATTCAAAAATTCAGAAAATTCATATTTTAACTTGTTATGATGTTTTAAACTATAAACGCATTTTGTTATAATTTAATATTTATTTGAAGTATCGTTACGCATTAAAGAGTATATATGGATTTCGGTTAGGTTAGTCGTGTGCGAGAACCGTTTGAGTTACGCCATTCCGGGATTAGAAGTGAGCACCATTTGAGTAGCTGATATTGGGTTTATAGTATATTAGTGTAGATTATATTCTAACATATGGATTGCCAATTTAGGTTTATTAAGAAAATATTGATCAAGGTTGGTAGCATTGCTTAGCTTGGACCGGGGTAAGGAATTCTATCTGAATCTCATTTCGTTATTCTGTTTTCAAATGTTTAAAATAACAGTTTTACAAAATGCATTGATTGTTGATTTCTATGATTGTATAAAAATATTTTTTTAACTGCCCATGAAACCCGAAATTGAGCCTTATAGCGATCATTTGGAATTCTGCTTCATTCCCAGATATTTATTGGTTCGACTATCGTCAAACATTTTGAGTTGTACTTATCTCTGTTTCATCTCATCTTGCAATTCATTGTTCATTTGATATGTTTATTGATTGCTCATCGCAAAATATTTTCAATTGTATTTACTCCTTCTAAATGTTGACATGAGTTAGTAAATTGGGAGTTAGTCAATGTACATATGCATATATAAAGCGTATCGAGCACTGCTGGGGTGGCTTTGATATAGTGTACTACTCATGTTCAATGTTTTCTATTCCGATTTTATTATACATTAAGTGTTTTGAATAACTGTTAAGTGAGGGATTGAGTTGATACTCGTCCCTATCCTTCTATTGAAATGTTGTGGTTTTCTCTGAAAACCTTTTTTAAAAATTATCATTAAAGTGTATATAGAAAATTATCTGAATCGTCCTTTTTTTAAATCATCGATTTAAATGTAAAATCGTCCGTATCGTTTTCTTATTTTTAAATCATTGATCGACCTTACTGAGTTCTCGAAAGGTCGCTCTCCTTTAACTTCCTTTCGGCAGGTGATAGCCAGCATTAAGTTGCCCGAATAAGGATTAGAGCCTGAATAAGAAGTGGGCTGGAAATGTTATTATTTCTTCTAGTTAAGCCCTTGCAAGGGAAGTAATGTTTAACTTAGTTTCTAAGCATTTAGGTATTATGGTTTATTTAAGAACAATGTAATATTGTAGAAGCTCTGATATACATCGGGGCTTTCTTCTTGAATTTTAGGTAATCAAATGATTAAGTGAATTGATCAATTGATTGTTTAACGTTCCGAAAAATTCCAGGATGTTACATGCGGTCAGCGTATGGTCCCACTAACTAGGATCCAGAATCCTTCCTCCACCAGGATAACAAAATGCGGACGTAAGGGCAAACCACAGTGCAACAGTACTATGCGTCAATGTATGGTCCCATTGACCAGGACTCGAAATCCACTTTCAACCATGGATATGGGGCATAGTAACCCAGTTAATTTAGTATCTCATTTTACATGTACTGAACATAGTTCATTTACTCATACAACAATTCTATGGCATTTTATTTCAAATTCTCATTAAACGATTTATCACGAACACATATGTAGTAAAAGTACTTCAAAACTTTCATTTGACTGAGAACATGTACACGATATAGATAATTTTTTGAATAGGGTATAAGGAGGAATATGACAGGGTACTTACCTCGCTCAGCAATTGGTCCTTCTACTTGCTCATAAGTCAGTCCCAGCTCATGTCTATCGAATCCTAAATAACATACCATGCAGATGTTACTTATTGTTGCTTGGAAAACGTCCCTAGACTTGGAATTATATGTACCAATAAAACATTATTCTAAATTTTTAGAACTTTTTCATGATTTTTAAGGATTCCAAATGATTTTGCACATCCGAATTTACAGAAAATATTAAAAATATATACTTGTTCAAAAAATTATAAACTTGTACTAGAAATTCTAACGTAATCCAAGGTATCTTACTGTAGATATTCCCAGGTTAATGATCAAAGTACGCTCAACTATTCACCCTACACCTTAATTATTTCAGTAGCGACCTTCAACCCACTTACATATGTAACACTACACAATACCTCACACCACTCTGCCACTACCTGTACACACACACACGCTTGAACAAATAACGCGCGCGCGCGCACGCACAAACACACACTCACATAGCTGCCTCGGCAGCCCACGCATTCACAAAAATACACGCGACACACACACACACACATACATCATACACTAACTCACGAACACAACACACACTCACACACCCATGCACCGCACACACTAACACACATACCCATGCTCACTATGCCCTTCCCACTGCCTCACGGTAGTCATGTTTTTTAGCCCACTACCTCACGGCAGTGGTGCCCTTCTGCTCCAACTCACACTTGTTACACACTCTTCATTTCATATGCAAATGGGTTGAAAACACAGCATGCACACAACCATACATATATAAACACATGTAACCCATTAATACACACACATACACCCATATGCATATAAACTAATCTCCAGACAGTGGGTCTTCCCTTGATCCTCTTTTTCCCACATATATTAACATTCCCATATGATTCTCCGCACCCATAGACTGTACACATTTGCAATAATGGCATGTAACACACATGTATGCACAAGATTTCCAAAAACCCACACCATGACACACTAAACAACCTCACGACGCCCCTTTTTCCTCATCTTTACCCATGCAATATAACACACTACGGCATCCACGAACTCACATAGACCCATCTTTTCACGGTTTCCTCTCCAAACCCTTTAGACTTACCTATGAGGATACATAGTCACAGCCACCATAGCTATAATTTATTGGGTTTTCCATCATTTCACTGCCCTGACTAAAACCCTATGAACCCCATAAATAACATAGAGGAGAAAAACTAGAAGCTTACCAGAATCTCGTTGAAAATTCTTCCATCTCTCTTTCTCTCTCTCACACACACACACACACACATATCCCTTTGCCGTGAACCACAATGCTAGAAAGGGTATTAGAGTCGGTTGGTATTTTAACTACATATATATAATAAACTCTAGACCAAAGAATTACCAAAGCCCCCTTATTCTCTGTTACTTAATTTAACCTTTACCCAAAGTTTCCTCTTATTACAAAAGGCCCAAAAATTATTTATTTATGATATTTTCTGTGCTAAAAAAGTATTATTAACAGGTTGTTGTGTCACTCGCTACACCAATTGTCGCTCAAATCGAAGTATGAATGCTAAGTAATAGTTAGTGGCTAACCTTTTTTTTTGGGCCCGAAAAGAATAATACTAATAAAAAAAAATTTGTTCCCGGCATTATAGATGGAGCACCAGATTTTTGGGATGTTACGCGAACAGTGCATAGGGGACAATATGAACCAAGTCTGCCATATGGGGGAACTCTTCAGCCATTGCTTTTTTGTGAGTTTTTTGGATGAGTCCTAATACCATCTCTATTTAGCCTTAACTATAATAGAGAAAACTTTTCAAAAAATTTAAACACAGACCAAATAGATTGAGCTGGCTATCTCATACCCCTTGAGAAAGGGGATTTTGGTAATTGGTAAGTCTTTTTTGCCAACGGGGTCTCTTTTTGGATTTTCAAAAGTTAGGGGGATGGAACCAACTAACCATCCGATTATATAGAGTGGAGAACTAGCCGGTTAATCAGTATGGTTAGGGTTTTTCTCGGATGATTTTTGGCATAGGTAGGTTCTAACTAACCATCCGGTCATTCGGATCGATGAACTCGCTGGTTGGTCAGTGGGTTAACATTTTGTTCTGGGTGGAACTTTGAATACGAGAAGGTCCAGATGAACCGTCCGATCATGTTATGGATAAACCGGCCAGTCGGTCAGTGGGTTAAGGTTTTGTTACTGGAAATTTTAAGGAAAGGATATATTCTGACTTATTGTTCAGTGACACGGGTGGATGAATCGGTTAGTTGGTCAGTGGGTTGGGGTTTCATATAAGCAAGCCAATTTCCAATTTTTTTTCAAGTAATCCACTTACTGACTAACTGTCTGGTTTGGAGCATGGTAAGTCGGCCGGTTAGTCAAAGTCTTCCCTTTTTTGTGACATTACCAGCTGGTATACAGAATACTGGCTACTTTCCTGCCAATATGTGATAGGACAAAATAGGTCTTCCCCCAAAAAAGGGTAGAACACTAAATGGTCAGGAAGTGCGGTTCTTCTCTCAACGCTGTGTAAGGTTACTCCTTCAGCTCGATTATGCCATACACCTTTTGCCCAGAACTCATGTAGTTAATAATGGGCAATCACTAGTACGTGTACAAGTTGTTTAATATATGAAGAAATTAGGAGGTCCCTTTAATACGAGGCCATGGACTTGAGAGTACAGTCAAAAGACCGCCTCATAACCAGGAGATTCAAGGACTTCAACTGTTTCCCTCAAATGGGTGGGTTAGGATCAGACATGCGTGTGTGTGAGGTATGAAATAAGAACACAAATACCACAATTATGTCACCTTATAAATACAAAGAAAAGTACAATAGGCCAAAAAACATTAGAATTTTTTTTAAGTCTAGTCCTCTTGAAAAAAAATTCCCCCAAGTCTCCACTGTAGCAAAGCGTCTCGGAAATTTTCTAATGGATTTGTGAGTCGCCATCTTATTTAATTAAAACATACAAAATTAAGAAAACCCCAAAAATGACTCTAAAATGTCCAAAGGACAACCAATCAATCGAAAAAGAGAGAATTCATTCGGAGACTGAGTTATGTAGCAGGAAGGTGTTAGGCACCCGCTATACCCTTTTGGTCTTCACTTCATTTCTATTGACTTTAGCCTTTAAAACACATAACATGTAAAATGGAATAAACATAACGCTAAGTTTGACTTTATACTTTTTGACTTGCACCTGACAATAGGTATTGAATTCCCCACGTTTCCAGTAGGAAAAACCGGAATCAAAATGACCGCAATTTGACTCTAGTCTTACGAGAAGCAATCTACATTTCAGTCATAGTGTGAGAACCCAGTATTTCATATGTTTTGATTACATATTTAAGTATGAATAGATCCATCATTTTATGTGAAAATGGTTATGATGAACCATGCATGATAACATATTTAAATGTATATTTAAATGTTAAACACCTTGAATTGAGTAAATTGTCTAAGAAGGTGAGTGAAGTGCAAGAAATGGAAAAGAGTGTACGAACACTAACGGAACTACATTTGATGTTTATAAGCTTTAAATGATCACTTGGAATGACCAAAAAATATTTTAAGAAGAGTTAAAAACAAAAAAAAATGGTAAAAACTCTAGCTGCGAGTAACCGGTTATTGACCGGACTGCCTGCGAATTGTTTGTGCTTTTTGCACAGAATTGTGCCACCTCGTGCTTGTGACGTGTCAACAAATCTGGTGCGATATGCCAGGCTTCAAGCTTTGTCATGCTTGAGCCTTATCGTGCTTGCTAGATGGCACAAACATGTCTTGCCACCTCGTGCTTAGAGTCTCATCATGCTTGACTTCTCCACCTGTTGCTGCCGGAGGTAACAAAGGGAGAGAAGAGGAAGGAAGAGAGAGGGGTTAGCGTCGCCAACAGGGGGAAAAGGGACTGCCTGCGGAGCGCGGGGTTGTTGCGGCCGTAAGGGGGTGAGGGGAGAGAGAGAGGAAGGAAGAGAAAGGAGGGGGTCGGCGTCATTGACGACGGTGAGTGGGGCTGCCGGCGTGAGATGCCACGGTTGGCAGTGCAGGGGTGGTAGAGATTAGGGTTTTCTGTGGGGGAAGGGGAAATTAGGGATTTGGAAGGGCACGGTCGGGTCGGGTCAGTCGGGGGTATGGGTCGGCCTATGGCTGTGAGGAAAGGGGAGGGCACGAGTCGGGTTATACCCACTGAATTTTTTAAAATTCAACTTTTCATTTTTTAAATTTTTTTTTTATGTTGGTCTTTAAAAGGAAGGTTCGTAAATGAGTTGAAATGAAAATGGTCACTTTTTGCAATTTTTCTAGGGTTTGCAAATGGAGTAAAATGAAATTGGTGGTTTTTTTGGATGATATTTTGCAAGTCTTTAGTATTTTATTAGGTCAAAAGGGTAGTTTCATCCTAAATTGCAGATTCTGGGTTCCAAATATTTCCCGCTAAAAAATGGTGTTAACTTGGATGGAAACCATTATTTTTGCACAGTTTTGATGAGTGCAGGGAGATTTAGTGCAACTTTTTTTAGAAGAGGGGGCCATATTGCAACCGCCTTAAAGTAGAGGGGGGTAAAGTGCATTTACTCCAAAGGTTTTTAATGGACTTATAAGACATGAATATGGATATATGTCGCGTAATTCTTTTAGTATGAATTCTTTGTCAAACTTTTGAATACTTATTAGAGACTTGTTAATAAGTAAATCTATTCATGTTTAACATATTGGAGATTATGGAAGACGTGAAATAAGTTATGATGCATGTGAATTATGAAATTATTTTAAACTAGACATGGTTCGAATGTGGTTTTGAACATGTTTGTTAAGTTCTATAATTGATGCTCATTTGCTGAATATAAATGATTATATTACATGTTCAAGATGTTATGAAAGATGATGTTACACGATGAAAGTGATTAAATCTCTGATAGCTAAGTTTTACAGTGCAAGTAAATGAAAATTACAACAACTATATGTATGAAATGATCTGTTTGTTTGCACATGAGCATGTGACATCCTTTCATTGTAAGGGATGGTTGATATATTCTTGATGATTATTATGTTGCCCCTTTCAAATGATCGGGGGTTAATTTGATTGTGTTTGAGTAGCGATGCTCTGTATGAGCCGAATAATTGTATCTCCGACTGTTACCTGAGGTAGTATCGGTGTTCATTTGTTTTCGGTTACTTTGTCTTTGGGCGAGGCAAAGGTTGTAAAATTATATCCCGGGTGTTGTGACATAAGGGTGGACTATTGATGGGGCTGGATTCGAGAATGATAAATTCTTGTAATGCTCAACTAAGTGTGAACATTTGATATGTGTAACGTGCACATATAGAACTACTTAACGTGATTGAATTGCAATAGAGCGAATTATCAATATTCTTGAGTTGAAAGTTATATTAAATGCCTTTGATTATCTTATTAAGCTAGTCGGTTGGTAGGTTTTTACTCACAATATTTTAGATCAAAGAGCAGGTCCCTCGAAAGGCAAGGAATATGTGTGAGGCATGGTGAGAAGACGGCAAGGGGACATTTGTACATTTGTGAACAAAATTGTACTTGATATAGAATAGTATGTCAACTCTTGGATCTGGTAGAGAGTTTGCTAGGTTTGTTTTGTAAAAGTAAACTATTTAATTTTGTATGACATGGCTTGATTACCAAGTGAGTTAGAATGACTTATATTATCATAATCATGTAATTAGCAGTTGTATTGTGATACTCTAGCCGGGTTAAGGGAACCCTAAGTTGGGGCGTTACACTTAGACTCAGAAATGAAAACACTCTTTATGTTTTTTTGTAATGGAAATGTAATAGCAGGAAATGGGAGACAAATCTATTCTAATAAACTAGACTAGAAAGATCTTAAAAGTTACCTCGAGTTTGCTTATCTAGATTACTCGGAAACTGTGATATCCCGGAAAATACCGAAAATTAATCTAACCGTGATTTTGATTAATTAAGGAGTGCTATTTTTATTAAGTAGAAATATGTTGGTGATGATTAAGTGTTAGGGAGCTAAATAAGGGGTTAGTGTGGCCTTAGGGGTTAAAAAATATAATTTTGAAAAGTTAAGGGGCAAAAATGTAATTTTGGAATAGATGATGAACGGGATGTATATTTTTATTAAGTAGCATCATTTTGATGATAATGAGGTGTTAGGGGGCTAAAGGAGGGGTTAGGGTGATTTTGGGGTCAAATTGTAATTTTTCAAAGTTGAGGGGCCAAAATATAATTTTAGAAACTTGAGGGGCCAAAGTGCAAATTTTGAAAATTTGCAAGAGGTGTCACGAATCTGGGGGCAAATAAGCCTGAATTTGGCCACCTCCTAGTTGATGTTAGGCTGACTAAGTGAAACAAATAATAAAATAAAGAATGGATGAAGTTGAATGAGGGAATCATAAAAGAAAGTTTGTGGGGTGGAAAGTGGAATTAAGGGAAACTTGTGAATAGTAGCTGGGCATGAACAGTACCGTGAAGAACACAGAAACAGTGAAGAACACAGCCAAAAAGAGGAAGAAAAAGGGAGGAAAAAGAGAAAAGAAGAGAGGAAAGGGAGAAGGGAAGAACCCCGAACTCATTTGGGTATGATTTTGAACCCTAATCGCGAAATTATGGATGAATTAGATGGAATTTTTGGTTGAAGAACATGTTATATATGTATGGCTGTGTATATAGATTCGGGTGGATATGGGTATGAATTTATATGGTGGAATTGTGTAATTAAGTGGATTTTGTGTGTTAATATGTAGTAGTCATGTAACCAAGTGATTCGAATGTGAACCAAATGAGAAATTCATGTGCAATTGAAGGAGAAAAGTGTGCCCAGGTGTGGGATGGCTGAAGGAGGAAGAAGATGAGTGTGTGTGTCCAAGGTGAATTAGTGTGTGTGTGTTTAATGTGAATAGTGACTGTTTTTGTCACTAAAAGTGAAAATTAGTTAAACAGTTTCTAATCTGAATTTTTAAAACTAGTTAGGGTCAGATTTAGCCAAAGTGTGAAAAAGAGACACTAGTTATTTTTAGGAGACCTGTATCGTGGAAAAATGTCAGATTTTTCCGAGATAGGGAAGGGGGTGAACGGATGCGGGAATTTTGGAACTTTATGGTAAAATTTAAAATATCAAACGAATGCGGTTTTGCGCAAAACTTTAATGAGGACTCTATAATGCTGAGAAGTTCCATTTTCTAAGTTTTCGGGTCATTCCGAAGTTGTTAGCTATTTTTGGCCAAACGGGCTTTTAAGCGCTCGGTCCGGACACCGGTTCGGGATTTTTGGGCAAAATTTTGTAAAATATTTTTTAGCTCAAGAATGAATGCAGGAGGTTTAAAATATCATTTTAAAGTGGTTTTGAGATTTTTATGGTGCCAGGAACCCTTAGGGGGCATTTTGGTAATTTGCCACCCAGAGAGGGGTATTTTGGTAAATTTCCCGATAAAGTTTTTCAAGGGACTTTTTATTCCAGAAAGGATGGTAAAACACCTAAAAGGTTGTTTTGAAGCTGATTCGGGGCGCTGCGGTGATAGTGAACCCCGGGGGCATTTTGGTAATTTATCGCCAGAGGGGGTATTTTGGTAAAGTTTTTCTATAAAATGCTTCAAAGGACTTGTTAGTCCGGAAAGGGATGTAAGACAGTTGAAAAGTTATTTTAAAGTCGTTTTGAGACGTTTGTTGGGGAGATGGTCGCCAGAGGTGTTTTGGTAATTTTTCCTGTAAAATTTTTTGAGGGAATATTTGGTCTATAAATGATGCAGTACATCTAAAGCGGTTTTGGGGTGTTGGTGGGGGTGTTGGTGATGTAGCGGCCATCAGAGGGTATTTTGGTAATTTGCCATGTTGGCGCTAAATTTTTGAGGACGTGCATAATTTAGCGTTCGGAGGGGTGGGAAGCAAGGAATAGTGGTAGTATGTCTAAAATGAGGGTTGTTATCGATAATAAGTCGATAAGGCTAGATTAAGGATCCAATTATCGGATCGAATTAACTAGCTATCGTAAGATGCTATGAACGGTGGGAATGGGTAGAATAAGGAGTGCGTATATGATGAATGATGACTAACAAGCATGATATGATTTGACTAGGTGATGCAGCTCGTTGCGATCAGAGATTGCGAGTTGCTTCGGCTATAAGCCAAGCAGGTAAGGACAATGCGGTTCTATTATGCTAATGCATTGTTTTGATTAGCATACTATGTTGATGACGTTTATGTTGGACTCTTGCTGTTATGGGTTGACACCGGTAGTCATTGTGACCGGTATACGTATATTTGAATTGTGCTGTTGAGGACTTAGGGTAGAAGAAATTCCCTTAGTCCGCCATGATGATAGAATTTAGTGAGGATGATGGGAGTCCTTGTATGCTATGACTTGAATTGATTAGCATACCTGAAGTGGATGATGATGTTGTGTAGGGTTGTTGTGTGGTGGTTGTGAGATGCCGGTAATTATTGTTAGCCAATATCTCTTCTCTTTGAAAACACCATTGTGGACTTGCGGTAATCTTCTCCCGAGTCCGTCCTATCGTTGATAATGATGTCGTTGATGTTGTTGAGGTCGTTGCGTGTTGTTGTGAAATGTTGGTATTTATTGATAACCGACATTTCTCTTATGTAAGAACGTTGTTGAGGACTTGCGGTAATCTTCTCCCAAGTCCACCATGTTGATGATGTTACGTTGAACTCTTGTTGTTAGGTCTGAACACCAGTCAATCTTCTGATCTGGTATTCCTTGTTGAGCTGTGTTGTTGAGGACATAAGGTGGAATAAATTTTCCCTTAGTCCGCCCCGTTGATGATGTCTTGTTTCTTGGCTGTAACGTGATTAGGGAAAGCACTCTAAATGAGTTCCCTGCTTGTTGACGATGTCTCTTTTATTTACTTGAGACTGAGATGAACATCCCGTAAAATGGGACATCAATATGAGGAGGATGGCCTGTGAAACATGATCACTGGCAAAGAGGATGTAGGGCGCGCGAGTCGAGTCTGTCGTGTCTGGTCGAGTCTAGTCTGTCGTTTCTGAGTTGCATTGCATTTGATTTTCTTTTGATGTTAATGATGTTAATGACTTGTATTTTGTTGATGTTTATCTTTCAATTTCCTGTTTTAGTAATCACTTGCATAGTCAGTCTGTCGTCAGTCAGTCCAGTCCATGAGGAGGTGGCAGTAATGATGTTCTATTGGGCCTTAAAGCAGCTCAGTCTAACGAAAGAAAACTTTTCGTTTGACAAGTTATGTTGATGCTGAAATTTATTGACTACTCTTGATTCATTGCTATCGTTGAGATGATTATTATTCCTCCGAGTCTTTTGAATCATTTGTACACGATATTCCTCGTGTTGTCTTTACTGGGCGATTTGCGCTCATTCCTTATGTTGTATTGTGCAGGCTATAAGGAGAACCCTCTAGAGAAGGGAAGAGAAACAAGTTAGAAAAGTTGAGCAAGGAGATGCGTTGTGTGAGGTAAAGATTGAGCCGTGAGATCGGTTTTTAAGAATCCTACGACTACAGTCGTATATTAGGTTGTACATATGCATGTTGTTCATAGACTTGAGAGTCTTCCGCTGCAGCATGATGTATGTTTGTAAGAAAATTTGTTGTAAGGACGCATTTTGGAGCGTCTATTAATGATGTGTGAGTATGAGGATGTAGTTGCTCTGTATTCAGTACAGGGTCTTGAATGTGATTATGGTCTATAACTCAGCCCGGTGACGTCACCAGGGTTGAGGGTGTCACAGAAACACTCTCCAAATGATCCACGATACAAGAAATTAACGGACTTATATGAGGCTTAATTCTCTGGAGAGATGATGTACCATTTCACAAAGAAATGTTATAAAAGCTCTAGGGATAAAAAGCTAAATTAGAACTCTGACCGTTGAAAATGAAAGCCAATGGGCATATTTATAGAGCTCTACGATGCTAGAATTGATAAGAATGGCTATGCCAATTTGAGAGCTGGAGATAAGTCAGAATGTTTGATAAAAATCTCAAATTGACAAAAGTCAACTAAGCGGCTGATTTGTCAAAAACCTGTCAGTTCATCCCATAATTTTATAATGATATTCCCATATTTTGAGGCATTATCTGACCCTATTTTTGGTAATTATCTCTCATTTTGCAAATTAGATGTACCAGATTCGGGATTCATCTTTCTCAACCAAAGAAATCATTGATTTAATCCCGCGCATCAAGGAAAAGTCAAAAAATTATTCTCTAAATTATATAGACAAAATGAAATCTAGATAATTGGACTGGACTGACATAATTGGGCTGGACTGAGCCCAATTACTGACTGAACTGCTGGACTGCTAGACTTGATTAGTCTTTTGGACTTGACTAATGATGCAATGACCCGGATATTCGAAGCCCCGATACCACGAACTCCTGAAGCGTTAACCTGCCACATCAAATCACATCACATTAGACCCTGCTCACTGATAGAAACAATCTCCACTCAAGTGTAACTTCCAATACATTAACCTAAATTCTCCAAAATACAAGGTTAAAAAAAAAACTTCGAACGTAAACTACAAAGACTAAAGCTTAAGTTATTTACAGAACGACATAACAATGCTGACCCACGCAGGAGTCTTACCACTCCAAAATACTGGTGGGCACTGCAGAATCTCACTCAGGCTCAAAACCCATTCGCAAGTAATCTATTGATGATCATTACTTGCGAAACACTACAAGAAAAAGAGTTTTTACCAACGAAATCAATTCCGTCGCTAAAAGTCACTTTCAGAGACGGAATAACCCATCTCTAAACATCCGTCGGTAAAAACCCTTACCGACGACGGAATTCTGTCGGTAATAATATTTACAGACGGATTTTTACCAACGGGTCTTTAGCGACGACTCTTCCTTCGCTAATTTTTTTAAAAATTTTATAATTTCCATTAGATTTTTAAATATATGTTTCGCGACGAAATTACTCCATTGCTAAAAATTATTTTAGCAGCGGAGTTTCCGTCACTAAAAATTCCCATCGCTTAAAGTCTAAGTATTATGACTTTTAGTGACGGAAGATTCTGTGGCTAAAAGTCCTTCACAAAAAGCCCCGCCCCTTCTTTCTCTCTCCCCGTTCTCTCTCTCAATTTCTCACTCACTCTCTCATTTCCTCCCTTCGGGAACCCCCTTGTAACATCTCGAAATTTTTGGAACGTTATACACTTGCTCAACCATTTCACTAAAATAATAATACCTCAACTCAACCAGATAATACAAGTCTAACAGAGCAACTAATCCATCAATTAAATCATACTCCTAATAAGTTGTCACAAATAGAACATCAAAACTAAGTCTAAATTTTTTTAATGATAATATTAACCCACGCAGGGGTTCTAAGGACTAATACTAAACTTAAATTCACTCGCCCGCTTGTCTCTAGTCCAGTTTCAAGTAGTCTAACGCTAGTTACTACCTACACAAAGGAAGTCAAAGGGGAGTGAGCTTTTAGGAGCTCAGTAAGGTCGTTCAAATGAAGAAATTACTAAATAATTTACATATGCAAAACGGACTTTATTCACAGATACAATTTGAAGATGATTTCTAGAATTTTGGAACAATCATAAATAGTTCGATCAGATATCAATAAAAATTTTAGATGCGATGCAAACAATCACAGATACACCGACTAGTCCGTCAAGGTACTAGCCCACACCAATACACCAGCTAGTCCGTCAAGGTACTAGCCCACACCAATATACTCTGGCTAGTCTATCAAGGTAGTGCCCACACCAATATATACCAACTCCCACAAAACACACCAATGTAAAAATCCCATGTCAATATGCAGAATGACAACAAATCGATAAATGTAACATGTTATTCAATACTCGATGGACAATAATTAATGAGCACCGATAAGAGTTTCAATAAACGTTTTAAGGTTCAATGAAAGGTTTATATGGCAAACAATGCGACTTTCTCAAAATATGAAACAATTCAGAAGAACATATGAAACAATTGTGATGAGTTTGGTTCGGATGAAAATCCCTTACCTCGATCCAAGTGAGCTGAAGCTAAAATGCCCTCAATCAAATACTCAGAACTTACCTAGGTTGACAAATCATTTATGAGAATACTATTCACACTATATATATATATATATATATATATATATATATATATATTACAAACCTAATATAATTACCCACCGCGTACTCATTTCTCTACTCGAAACGACGAAATTCGAAGCGAGTTCCACACACGGCCAACCTATCTCAAACTCGTCACATTCCTCGAGGCTCAGAAACACCCCCAAAAATATTCTTAATTTTTATTAAACATTCTTTATGGCTTAATACTGCATAAGAAATAAAAATATAATTTTTAAATAATTTTGATTATTTTTGAATTAAAAATATTTTTTTTAAATACACTAAAAATTAATAAATTGCCATAATTGCTTCTAGTTGGAAATAAAGACTCATAATTTTTGTAAAAGCCTTAATATATGTATAAAAATTTTAGAAATACAAAATCAGAATTTAAAAGCAATAAAACTATTTCTTTATTTTTCGTATTAAAAATTATCAAATTGAAGCTGAGTCCTTCTTATACTATAAAAACATTACTCTAATTTTTTTCAAAATATTTTTATGGGTTTAAAGGCTCCAAAATAATTTCACAAATTTGAGATTACAGAAAATATTAAAACTACATATGATTTCTGAAAATTATAAAATTTTCCCACAAATCCTAATATAGCCTAACGTATTATACTATAAAGTTTCACGTATTAACAATCACCGCATACTTGCGAATGCTCACGTCGTATTTAACACTAACCCAATACCCGATCCACACTTCTCTTCTTCTTCTTTTCTTATCATTATTTTTTAGGGTTAATTACTCACGGCACCCCTAAGGTTTACCCTAAATTACACACGAATCCCCTATCTTTTGAAAATTACACTCCGCTCCTAAAATCTAAATTTCTTTGACGGTGTTAACGGTTGGACATAAAAAGACATTTTTGCCCTCGTATATAACTACACAGTGTCTCCGACATCTTATCAGAGCACACAGGCGCCATGTTGCCAAGTCGAAGGCTGCAACCTTGACCTTGTGTCAGCCAAAGATTACCATCATTGTCATAGAATCTGTGAGAGCCATTCCAAAAGTCCAAAGGTCAGGTGTGATTTTTGTGGTGCGGGGTTGGTTGCTGCGTTTGGGTGGCATTTGTTAAACGGTGATGTCCATGAGACGGCGGCAGGGATGAGATTAAGATTGGTCGGCGTTTGTGCAGTGTTGGTTACGGCGTTTGGGTGGTTGTTTTTAGGCCGGTATTTGTGGACAGTGTGTGGGGTTGGTTGCGGCTGCTATCGGGGAAATCGAGATCGGTAAAGGAAAAGGAAACGATCACCTCGACGGTAGAGAAGAGGGAGGGATGAAGGCGAAGATGGTCTGTGGCGTTCGCTCCATCCCTGCTACAATTGATTCCCCGTCTGACCTCTACAAACTGACTTCTTCATTATCTTTCCCCTTTGCAGACCCATTTAGGTTTACAATTGATTCAATTTCTCCAAAAACATGGCTATTACTGGTGATTTACTAGAGGATGATGGCGGCAGCGGAGGTGGCATTGTCGTAGATGGAGATCTCGTCCACGTCCTTGATGATGGAGCAGGTCTTGAGGATGGAGGGCTTGAGGCGGTTGAAGTAGAAGTTGTTGGGTTGCTGGAGGTACTGGAGCTGGTATCTCTGCTGGGCGGCGATGATGGAGGCAGGACAAGAGCATTGCTGCCGTTGTGGATGCGGGCCGTGGAGGCGGCGTGGTGGGAGAATTCGGCGAGGGGTTCAGAGGGGGTGATGGGGGTGGGCTTGAGCTTTTTGGACGGGGGGCTGTGGGCGGTGGTGATGGTGGGGTCACCATTTTGGTGGTGATGGTGGAGGTCGTGGGAGGCCATGGAGAAGAGGGAGGTGGAGGTGAAGCTTGAGTCAAAGGGATGAAAAATCCAAAAAGTAAGGTGTCAGAGAATCTTTAGACGAAGTTAGGGTCCTCGTCAATTTTGTGGGGCTCCGTGAAATACGGGTACAAACCTGGGGGAACGGAGTGTAATTTTCCAAAGATAGGGAGGTCTGTGTGTAATTTAGGGTAAACCTCAGGGGTGCCGTGAGTAATTAACCCTATTTTTTATATGTGCCCAGCTCCTTCCTAGAATAAATCTCATACACAGACCCTCCTCTTATCTCACTCACACACACTAGACACATGCATACACTTACACACTTACACATACACACACACACACAAACATAGAATTTATATACACACACAAACACATGCATGCTTTTCTTCTCTTTCAATCTTTTCCCCAGCTGAAGTTACCCCTGCACTATCTTTACCATCCAATTCTCTAATAACCTCCGTAGCCCATGCACTATAATTTGCACCCTACCATTATTCTCCTTGTTCTACCAACTAAGATCATCCTTAAGAATTTTCCATTAAGAGCCAAACACCAAAGGTCTCCCAATTAAATGATTCCTTTCCATAAAATTTTCACCTAGGCTAAAAGACCTTCTCCTTAAGCCATTTATTTCCAACAAGGAAAGAGCTTTAAATTTGCCACTTCTCAATGACAATAAGCATGTACTGACCTTGGCAAACCACACAAATATACACTTGGGAAGCTGTTCCATATGAAATGATTTTCACCAGCCCATAGACCATAAAAGCACCATTTCATCCATTCCCGTGCTTCATTCTAAAAGGACAAGACAAAAAGAAGTACCTCAAAGCACATTTAACTGGGCTGCTGCTCCTCCTTATACACAACACACAAACATGCAATATACACACACACACACACACACTGTACACCCATTAGAACTCATGCAAACAAACCATGATCACACACACTAACACAAGCACACAACTCACACACCCAGCTATTTCTTGGCAGCCTTACCACTCATATCAACACACACAAATGCACACACGAACACATGCAAAGACAGCCTTTCGTAAGCACACATCTGTGCACACAATTTACCCACACACAGCACATGTAAGCTGCCCTCCCAATCACTCACCCTACAACCCACCTTGTACCTCTCACACCAACACAGTCCACCATTCACCCAAGATTTTTCACCCACCGTCTAACACAAAACACACAGAGGTTCACAAGCCACCTTTTTACACACACACACACACACACATGGCTTCCATCCATCTTCTCCCTCACACAACTCACTCAATCTCATATAGATCCAAATCAATCACTGCAGTCCTTTCTTCACCTCTCCATGGCTGCTCTCGTGCTCCATTCAGTAACCCATGGCTGCGCCAGAGTAGATACCAACGGCAACCATCACCTCGCGACCCTTAACCCACACACCTACGCATACTACAATAGCCCTAACTCATCCAAAATGTCATGGTTTCTCTCATGCCCCTTACCCCATTAAACTGTAAACAATTTCAACAGAAAGAAAGACTAAAAAACTTACTAGAAAATAGATCCAACTGCCAGAAAAATCTGAGTTTCTTCCCTCTTACTCTCTCGATATCTTTCTGCTGATTTCTCTATCTGAAGAAGAGAAGCAATTTTGGGCGGATGCTCTCTCTTTCTCATTGTATCTACATACAAAAACCCTAAAAGAAAAATTACCAAGAGCCCTCTTCAAGTTTTGTTAGCTATTCAAAGTTTACCCAAAACATTTTTGATGCCAAGGAAAGTGGGTTCACAATTGACGTGAAGGTGCCACAAGGAATGCAGTCTGAGTCAGATGCCAAGTGCACTGATGTGGGACACAACAAGGGCAGACCAAGGGAAGAGACCAAGGGCTTCCCAAACAGAGCCTGAGGGTGGCAGTGCTGCGAGGGCGATGTCGTATGGTGAATATATGATGACAGTCACAGTTCGATGCTTAGGTCCAGAGTCAAGATCCTGTATGTTTCTCTCTAGGATTCTAGAATGAGAAAGTAAAAATGTTAGAGTTTCGAGAATCTAAAAATTTGACCTCCCCAAATGAATTCTCAAGACCTCTATTTATAGAGGTTAAGATGATGATGTCATCATACGACACATGGCACTCCCCGGGAGTGACACGTCACTGAGGGGTTCCCAGCTGCCAGTGCTCCACGGACTGTCAAATCGCATATTCACCCGGCCTGCCCTACACAACATCGCTTTGTCTATCTGGAAAGATTGGCTCCCACAGCGTCGGTGTGGCCAGAGAACCCCTGGATCTAGTCACCAATCCATGCCCTTGTAGAGTCCCATAGGCCTGGCAGCGGTGGGGAAGACCTGACGCCCAGCTGCCAGGTGGACTAGGTGCGATGCCCTCCGAAGACCTACACCCATCTTCGAGTGACCCAAGGGTCATAGTCCCTAGGGGTGCCGATGCGATCCCTCAGTGCTGGAGCACGTAGGCCAGTCACGAAGACACCCTAGTGAGATAGTGTCCCAGAGGAGTCACCTATCCTGCGGGTGAGTCCTTGTGCCGGAGCACTCGAAGCACATCAAGGTAGCATCCCGGAGGAGCCGTCTACTCAATGGGTTAGGTAGCATTCTAGAGGAGCGGTCTACCTGGCGGAAGGGGAGTTGAAGAGCTCTGTGGCAGAGATAGTGTCTCGGAGGAGTCGCCTATTTCGCAGGCCGAGGTAGCATCTCGGAGGAGCCGTCTACTTGTAGAAGGGGAGTTGAAGAGCTCCCTGGCAGAGATAGTGTCCCGAAGGAGTTGCCTATCCCCGCGGGTGAGTCCTTGTGCCGGAGCACTCAGAGCACGTTAAGGTAGCATCCCAGAGGAGCCGTCTACCCGACTAGCTGAGATAGCATCCGGGAGGATCCGTCTACCAGGCGAAAGGGGAGTTGAAGAGCTCCCTGGCGGCGATAATGTCCCGGAGGAGTCGCCTATCCCCACAGTGAGTCCTTGTGCCGAAGCACTCAGAGCGCGTCAAGGTAGCATCCCGGAGGAGCCGTCTACCCGACTGGCCAAGGTAACATCCCGGAGGAGCCATCTACCTGGCGGAAGGTGAGTTAAAGAGCTCCATGGCCTCAGATAGTGTCCTGGAGGAGTAGCCAATCGCCGCAGGATGCTGCACACTCCGGAGAGTGGGTCGAAGCATGTTCCACGACCAAGGCAAGGTACGCATTGTGTGGTGAAAGGATGGACCGATGAAAGGAGCATGGTAGTAAGACAGAGAGCCATGGGGCACGATTGTGTTATTGGCACGACGCATGGGCATGGCGGAGTGAGTAAGGTGTCGGGGGCACGTCTGTGTTAGTGGCGCGGCGCATGGGCGCGACGAAGTGCATATGGTGACAAGGGCACTGTAGTGTGACAGGGAGCCAAGGGCCCCGACCGTATCAGTGGCACGGTGCATGGGCACGACAGAGTGACGTCCGGGCGATGGGGGTAGCGGAGTGACGTCCGGCCTCTTAAAGAGTAGTGAAGATGCTAAGTATGGAAGCCAAAGGCCAACCCCAGAGGAAGGCCAAGGCCGAGGCTGATCCAAAAGGGAAGGCCAAGGCAGAGGCTGACCCCAGGGGGAAGGCCAAGGCCGACTTCCTTCGGTAAGCACCAAGGTGCGCTGACGGGCGAAGTGCGACGGTCGGAGCACGATGAGCAGTTGCATAAGGATGAGTTTCTTGGTGACAATGTCTCATAGAATAAGTGAGAAGTGCACGTGACTTGAGCGTGCACCTTTGACCGGTTGGAATCGTTGAATATTGCCTGTTGCTTGTGCCGACATGTCATGCAAAATGGGACCCCCAGTGGGCCTTTGGGTGAGACCATAATAGGTTGGGAACAATTTTATTATTTCAAAAGGGTCCAACGTAATTCATTATGATAATTTAATGTGTGCTAAGAAGTGTTTAACGGGTTGTTATATAACATCGCTTCACTAACTGCCGCTAAAAGTGGCTACATAATAATATCGGCGCTAGGTAAAAATCTATTCGCCTCTAAAATTTTTAAATAAATCTGAAAAGTATCGGGGTGTTACATTCTCCCCCACTCGAAATTTCACAAACCTATAACATCCAAGTACTACGCTTTCACCGGGTACTCCCAAACAAAGGTGTCATTATATGTTACAGATATCCTCTAAAATATCAGTCAAAAACATCAATAGCAATTTCGAACATTTCACTATACAATAAGATTTTGATTATAACCTAGGGTTTCATAATCCAACCAAATCAAATATCATAACTCAACCTCGAAATAATTAACCAATTCATATAAGCACTCGAATCAAACGATGTAACTATTATGTTTTCACTGCACACTCTGATATCTAGCAACTACTAAGGTTCAACTAAGTTATTAAAGCTTTTCCCTAATTCTATTATTGAAACCTAAGTTTTTCCCTCACAGGCTTCTAACATCTACAGAATCATAACCTATGCTTGATCATTTTTTCACCTATGTTCGAGTCTACAGAATCGTAATACCTAAGCTCTGATACCAACTGTAACATCCCGAGATTTCCATAACGTTAACACTCACTCGATCATAAATACTAAGGTAATAAAACCCTCAAACTCAACCAATTTAGAATCATTAGCTGGTCAGAGCCACTAAACCATTGAATAATACAATACTCTTAGCGTACTACCATAATTGAACCGATAAGACTAAGTAAAAATTTCTAAATAACAATATTAACCCACGCAGGGGTTCTAATGACCAAAACTAAAACTTAAATTCTCTTTGCCTCGTTTGGCTCTAATCCATACTCAATACGGTCTATTGTCGATTATTACCTGCGAAAAGGAAGTCAAATGGGGAGTGAGCATTTGAGAGCTCAGTAAGGTCGTTCAAAAAATTAGTAGAAGGATAACTTTCAGATGAGGGCTACTTTGATGTGGACTTTACATGATTTTCCTGGATTAGGAATGACGTCTTGGTGGAGCACACATGGAAAGTTAGCTGCCCTGCTTGTATGGGCATGAAGCCTAGTCATATATCAAAGCAGGGCGGGAAGCCCTCGTGGTTTGGATGTCACCGAAATCTTGTGCCACCAGACCATCAGTTCTGTAGGCAGAAGGATAAATTTGACTGGACAATTGAGCGTGAGGTTGTCACACTGGACTGCCCATCTGGTGAAGAAGTGCTCTCGCACTTGGAGGCACTTGATATTGACATATTATAGGGCAAGAGTATGCCGGATCAGAAGATTTCAAGATACAGGAAAAAGCACAACTGGAGGAAATAGTGTATTTTCTGGGAGTTAGCTTACTGGAGGATACTCATTATCCGAAACAACATGGATGTGATGCACATTGAGAAGTTTGCTTTCTATAATGTGTTCAACACAGTGATGAATGCCAAGGAAAAATCGAAAGATTGCCTTAAAACAAGAAAAGATCTACAACAGTTGGGTACACGCTGTGAACTGCATCCTCAGACAGTCAGCGGGAGGACGCTACTTTTGAAAGCACCTTACTATCTATATAAGAAACAGGTGGAGAAGGTTTGTCAATGGATTAAGAATTTGAAGCTTCTAGATGGGTATGCGTCCAACATATCTCGTTACTGTAATGTACTGAAATACAAGTTCCAAGGGATGAAAAGTCAAGACTATCACGTATTAATGAAAAAAATTCATCCCTATTGCCTTCCGGGGACTGTAGCCAAGGGTTCTATGAGAGACTTTAACTAATTATCTCATTTCTTTCGAGATATCTATTCTTCTACAATCCGGGTGAGTTACAAGGAGGTGCTTGAGAAGAACATTGTATTGACAATTTACAAGCTTGAGAAAATCTCCCCACCGTCATTCTTGGATTCAATGGAGCATTTGCCGCTTCACTTGGCATATGAAGCTAAGATGGGTGGGCCTGTGCAATATCAGTGGATGTATCCATTCAAGAGGTATTGCTTTAACTCTATGCTGTTCGTTTACACGTAATGCAAACACTGTTTCATTGATATTCTACCTAACTCTATTCATTAAACTTCTAGGTTCATGTTCCATTTGAAGAAGAAAGTTCGTAATAAAGCTCGTGTTGAGGGATCAATTGCTGAGGCTTACGTAATGGAAGAGCTTGTAAACTTTTGTAGCCAATATTTTTGGGCCTAATGTTTATACAAGATTAAATCAACTAGGCCGAAATGAGCCCGGAGCCAGCACACATTTGGAAGGGCAATTGCCAATAGTCAAGTAGTCAGGTAGTCCGTTCGGATGAATCTATACTCGGCAGCTAACGGATGTAAAGTAGAGTGCTGCAACAATATATGTGCTTCTAGATTATGAAGTTTCAGCATTCGTTGAGTAAGTTTTTTACTTCAGATAGTTACTGTACATAATTGAAAATGTGTGATCAGTGGGTTAATTCTCTCGATTTGTAGGGAGTTCGATGCGGAATCTTTAATCACTGATCCCGCTGGACTTGAATCTCATAAAAAAATCACAACTTTTAGAGTGGTTCAGAAGACGTGTAAGTCTTTAACCAAAATATACTACGCTTTATATGAACTCCATATCTTTTAACTTTCACTGTCTTATATAATAGGTTCAGTCGGTCGATGCTCCTGTAGCCTCCTTGTTGAAATTACTAGCTCAAGGCCCTAGTAAACAAGTAGCTTTTCATGGAGACTATATCATCAACAGGTTTAGGTTCAACGTACAAGATGATGACTGGACAAAACAAACCCAAAATAGTTGAGTCTTGGTTAACGGCGAAAGTTATGACAAGAATTGCATGGACTTTTATGGAGAGCTGGATGATAATGTTGAGCTAACATATCTAGATTCCCAAAACCACATGGTAATATTCAAGTGTACATGATTTTATGTCACATGCAAACCCAAAACAGTTGAGTCTTGGTCAACAACGACAGTTATGACGAGAATTGCATGGACTTTTATGGAGAGCTGGATGATAATGTTGAGCTAACATATTTGGATTCCGTAAACCGCCTAGTAATATTCAAGTGTACATGATTCGATGTCATATGCAAACCCAAAATAGTTGAGTCTTGGTCAACGGCGATAGTTATGACGAGAATTGCATGGACTTTTATGGAGAGTTGGATGATATTGTTGAGCTGACATATCTGGATTCCCAAAACCGCCTGGTAATATTCAAGCGTACATGATTCGATGTCACATGCAATAGAGGAATCCATGTTAGCTCATAAGGGATTGTAAATGTCAATGTTATGTCAAATGAGTCATTTGTGTTTGCTAGTCAAGCTGCATAAGTGTTTTACGCAGAGGACGTCGCAAATCCAAAATCCCATTGGTATACAGTTATCAATTCCAAGAAATTACACGTGGCATATGACAGTGAGTTAGACACCTTTCAAGCTGACCAAACACCTGTCTTAGTACCTGTTGAGGTGAACAACATGGAGGACGATCTTCCTCTTCAACCAACACTTGATGTAGGAGTAAAAGTCGTAGAAGATGACACGGAAGACGTAGAAAGCATTGAAGATGACGAGGCTGAGTCTACTGACGAAGAGGAAGAATTACTCAATGAAGAGGACTATGAGTCACAGGAAGAAGAGGATGACAAGTCTGACAATGATGATGGCGATGATTTCCAAAATGAAGATGATTGACTTGTACTGTTGTAACATTCATTCTTTTAGTACTCGGTTCATATAGTGTTTTAATACTCGGTTCATCTATATATTCGGTTCATCTATATAGTGTTGTAACATGATGCGGACTATACATTATTTTTAATATGTTAATTTCTTTGGACTTGTTGTACACGAAGCCAGACATAACGAATAAGCTGCTTGAGTAACCAATGTGAGAGTTGTGCGGCTACCTTCGGGTGTTGAAAAAGTCAGAGAAAATAGAATTGTATTTTTTAAAGACTTTGTAGAATAAACTCTTTACCCTTAACTAGGAATTCGATTCAATGACCTACTTGCACATTCGCTCACTTACGCTGTCCCCCCTCAGCTCACCCTAGCCCCATAGGGTTTTTTTACTAATAAATCGATAGTCAAAATCCTCTTCCTTCTTTAATCCATCACCATCAACCTACCCAAGGCCTTGGAGTGGAAGGGGGCATTCAGCTGGCTGATTCTTGGCCACGCCCTCTATGATGATTCAATTGCTAAGAGCGCATTCTGCCCAGAAATCCCATTTTATTATAGATAGATTACAGGCCATTCGTGGTTGCAGTGGACACTGAGCTACGTCAGCCCCGGTGGCTATCGCCTCATCATTGCCCATTGATGACGAGGCACATAGTGCTCACATCCAGCAGGCAGGGGCCCAACCACAACCCCAAGCCCCAGCCGCAGCCGCTACCCCAGCCCCAACCCCAGTTCCAGTCCCAGCCGCTGGCCCATCCCCAGATCGATTCCTCCCACATGCCCCCTGGTTCTCTTTCTTCGGTGGCTTCTACCTCAGGTATATTTGATAACAACGTTTGGTCGTAATGCTAGACTTATATTTAAATTATATTTGATCTGTACTAATGTTGGTGTTTTGTAGGATCTCGATGAGGTCGTGGACCGACATGCGGGGTGCGCATCGACCCCACCATAAACAAAGAGTTACTCTCACCCAGAAGGGCCAGTAAGAAAAAAATTACATAATATAGTACTTACAATCTTCAATTCTGATATCTATTACAATCCACTTAGTTAATGTATTCGATGTTTTTTCTTTATCATGATCCTAGAGATTCCAGCAAAGACGACAATTAGCGTCCTTGTGAAGGGCCAATTCTTTGAGCCACGGCTATACCAGAAGGACTGGGATGGTTTTTAGTTGTTTGTGTCAGTCATTATTTGTTTAATTAGAACGTGATTTTATATTAATTGTATTGATTGTGTAATTGGATGCCTTGGAGGTGGGGTTCGAGTTTGAGTCACTCGAGCAGCAGGCGTTGGGGCGACATGCTTTTTTTTTGCATACATCGGCAAAAATTATCGACGATGTTTGCACAACGCAAGGGAACGGGCGAGGTAGATGATGCCCGAGGGTGCCCCAATAGAGAAGTGGAAGAAATTTTGCCCTCATTGGATATCTCCATCTGTATGGGGACAAATGGTTGATAAATGGAGGACTGATCCATCCTAGGAGGCCAAGAGTAAGAGTGGGAGCAAGAACAGACAGGACAAAGATCACACGCAAGGTGGGGGGGTCAATGTCTCACGATGTCCTCTGACACAAGAATGCAGTTAAGCACCCAAACCTGGCAGCGGATGAGGTTTGTGCTTTGACGTTCTGTTAATTGCACATGAGGAAGAAGGATAAGGAAGATTAACACTAGGTGGGGGACTTTGTTTCAGTTATATCCCGACATATCAATGTAAGACACGAACTAATTTGTTTAGTTTGTTAAATTTTTGCCTTTGTATTTGATGTTTGTCCCCTTAATGTTTTGAATGTCAAATCACTATTTTCTAGGCCTCGTACGAACAGATCAGGGGGTCTGGGCAGCAGTCCGGGCAGCCATCAATGTCCACGAGTACTGGGGGGTTAAATCAATGGCTGGATACACCGAGGGTCGTCAATAGGCCAAAAGGCCCTAATAGGAACATTCCTACCCCCTGCTCCCCTCCACAGATGCAGACAACAACCGTGGAGCGACCGTTGTTACAAGAGGACGAGATTCGTCGCATTGCTACGGAGGTATATAGGATAATCGCGGCAAATAATCAGGTACAATCACAATGAATGTTTAGTAAACACTTTATACAATTGCTATCGAGATTAATGTGTCTGTGCCTTTATATGCAGGGCACTACTACTACACATGCCGAGCCGAATCCGAATAACCGTGCCCAGTGGACGAGAACGATCAACAGGATCCAGATTCGGGACTCACTGACCCCTGATCTGCCCTTCCCCTCCTAGCTGTTTGTATCCCACTCCTGTGCCCCCTACTTGGACTCCCCTCCCCTACTCTGTTGTACCCTGCTCCCGTTCCCTCCTGAACTTTGTATAGATTTTATTTTTCAATTAGTATAAAATCCATTCTTTATACATATGTGTTGTCTGTTTTAGGGTTAAATAATTACAGATGGATGAGCAATTAATTAACCCTAATGTGCATTGAGAAATATTTGTTGTATTGAGAATGATTGTTAAGAATTTGTAATTACAGCTTTCGGTATTAAAAAAATAGAAAATATTTTTAAAATTAGTTTGTCCTTTTAGCAATGGCTTTTATTCCATTGTTAAAAGTCTTACTTATTCTGTGAATAAATGATTTTTAGGGACAGAAATTCCGTCGCCGAAGTTTTAAGTGACAAACTATTCGCGACGGATTTTTTGTAGCTCAAAAGTAATAATTTTCAACGATGGATAATCCGTCACTAAATGTCTTTCGTTAGAACTTTTGACGACGAATTGTTCCCTTGCCAAATATTTTAAGTAATAAATTATTTTTTAAAATAGAAAATAAATTAAAATACATAAAATATATTTAGCAATGAAATTGTATTATTACGTCTGTCGCTGAACGTCAACTTTAGGCAACGAATTCCATCATAAAACTTTTAACTACGGGATTATAGGCAACGAATTTTTAGCGACGGGCTGTCCGTCGCTAAAAGTCTTTGACGACTAATGTAGGGCTTTTACTGACGGAAGTGTCGGTCGCTAAAAGTTATTTTGCTTGTAAGAAAAGGGAATCAAACCTTCGGGGAGCTCAGTAAGGCTGCTCAAGGAACAAATGAAGGAATTACAACATAATACAAGATTCAATTGGATAATGATTTTTCAAAAAATTTCAAAACAAGTACAAATAGTTCAAAGAAAATATGATGAATGATTTCAATCAAATCACCATAGTTTGATAACAATATGGGGAAGAGTCTCAAATTAATCCCCTTCGATCAAATATCTAAACAATCATTTTAAGATACAATGTAAATAAATTCATAAAAATTTGACCATGAGCAGAGCCAAAGCCACAAAGATAATACACAACAGAGTACATATACATAATGTACAATAACTAGTCCATCATGGTACTAGCCTATGGCCCACGGAGGAATAGACCATCTTTGTAACGCTCCCACATAATAGATTCTCATGTCAATATACAGAAGACAACAATCACTGAATGAAAAAATAATCCAATGCTCGGCATGCAATAAGAAATGAGCATCGACATGAATTCAAATAACCGATTAAGGCTTAGTACTAGGTTTCCAATGGCAAATAAACACGCTGATATCATTCATCACTCAGAGTTCAAGAATAACCACAAACAAATTGCAACATAAATCGATGAATTAAAGGTTCGGATAAATATCGTTACCTGGATCAGAAGATAAGCTATCCTAACCGGAAAATCTTATGCGTTAACCTAAACGGAACAAATTAATTATCAGAATACAGTCTGTATGACGATAATATAAACTCAATACCAATTCACTCCTATTGTCAGAATGACCCACTCATCGGGTATGTAAGATTAGCAAAATACCCCACTTATAAAATTACCAAAACACCCCTCTCATACCCAAATCACCATAACACATTCCCGTAAGTAAAATTACCAAAGAGTACCTCTTATAGGTAAATTTACCAAAACACTCCCTCCGAGTGAAAAATTACCAACACACTCCCTGGTGGCTATTGCACCAATGAAATTCCAAAACTAGTTCGAAACACCCTTTTAAGCATTTAGAAGTCATTTTGGACATGTTTCGCAAAATTTTCTGCTCTAAAACTCGTAATCGGTATTCGGATCGATTGCTCAGAGACCGTTTCTACTAAAAATAGCTATCAACCTCGAAATGACAAGAAAGTTTAGACACTAATTTAGAATCTCTTTTCACCGATAGACTAATTTAGCATCCTTTGTGGACTGAGAAAATTCCCAAACAATTCTACGGTGTGCATCTCAAAAAAATAACAGGGGGCATTGTTTGAACTTTGCCAAATCTGCTTAGAAATGGCTTTTAAAAAATGCTTAGGAAACTATTTAATAGTAAAATAGTTAGGGGATATCCAATCGAGCGCAATGCAACATAAGATTACTGTAAAAATTTCAGAATTTAATAACTTAACTTACTATTTTAAAATATACTGAAACCCCTCGTTCGGATAAAACCATTTAGCATGCTTCGAAAACACAAAAGAATCCCAAAAAATCCAGATTGTAGGTCTTGCAAAAATAATAGGGGTTACTCTTTGGCACATTACCCAAATAAATTTCTAACATGTTTAAAAAATTAGAAAAGTTTGCAATTCGACCTTAATTAAACCTGCTTGACTTTATTGTTCATCCCTGTTCTTCTCTCGGCAGCCCACTTTTTCCAGGTAAACATACTTACAAACCCCACTTACAGTGACACGCCCACACTACTACACACCTAAGCATACTAAAACACCTACACCTACACCCACACTAATACACCTACAACACACACATATACACGTTATATACATACAATTACGCACATATCATGACGCGCAATACACACTCGAGAGACACACACACAGAGCAAAGACTCACTAACAAAGTGAAACACGCAAACCTCACACACCTTAGAACACACACATACATATACACAATTACACATAAACAAACCCCCATAACCCCACACCCGAACCTTACACACACCAAAACACACCCAATTTTACACATGGCACACCCACTTTACACAATACACACACACGCGTGCACGCGCGCACGCGCGCGCACACACACGCACACTAAAAGTACACTTTAAAGGGAAATGAATTATCTTGGAGACAACCCACATATTTTTTTTCCTCCTTTTGCTTCTTCTTCTCTCTCTTTCTTCTTCTTTCTCTTCCCTGAACTCTCTGTTTTATTTCTTTGCTTCTTGTTTTTTTCCTGTTTTCAGTTTTTGTGTTTTTTTCTTTCTCTTATTATGGTTTTTTTATTTTCTTTTAATTATTTCCATTACTTTATAATTCAATTCCATTGATCACCAATTTGTGAAATAGTAGGTGGCACCTCTTAAGGCTGTTTCTCTAAAAAAAAGTTCACATGTCGAACCTAATTTTTAAAATTACAAAATAGCTCCCAAAGTTTTCATAATTAGCAAATGATCCCAAAATATTTCAAAATTACATTACGACCCCAAAAATCATTT
This sequence comes from Escallonia herrerae, assembly GCA_033070095.1. Classification (NCBI taxonomy): domain Eukaryota; kingdom Viridiplantae; phylum Streptophyta; class Magnoliopsida; order Escalloniales; family Escalloniaceae; genus Escallonia; species Escallonia herrerae. The sequence goes on from JAVXUP010001119.1 coordinate 75,344, forward strand.
TAACCTTTCATACTTTACTAGTTCTCTAGATAGCTCAAAAGTATTGCCCTTTTATTTTTCTACCAACAGATAATTATTTTAGACAGCTTGAAAAGGTACGGGATGTTACATTCTTCCCACCTTATAAAAATTTTGTCCTTGTAATTAGATGTTTCTCAGATTGTTGCTCCTAATTAAGTTTGATCACAATACCCATCAACTTACACTTTGAAATATCAGTAGTCTTACATTGTTCCTAGGTTCTACACTTTCGCTGCATAACGTTGATAACTACCAACGTAGTAGCTGAGCCACATCTAACTTTTGCACCCAAATTCATGTTCCATAAATACCAGAACATAAGGTTTTAGTTTCAAATCTTAAAGCTAAACTCAAACCTGTCAGGTTATCACTTGCGCTCTAATCGTTCCAGAACTTCACGAGTGATGATTTAGCTACTAGGAAAAGCTCTGAACTAAATTTACACCACTGCAAATTCAATGCAAATAAAATGAATTAAATCAATCTCTAATCAATCATGCTTCCACTGAATTGTATTGATTATATACCAGACCATACCTTTTGCACAATCTATTTAATTTCAAGCTTAACTTCAAGCCCTTGGTATACTAAAGTATTAAGCGATGATCACATATGATTCGCACTTTAATTTTGCATAGCGATTGATTTATGTGGGACGAAGGGAGTAACATGTTATGACATATGATTCACAGGTTGGGAGCGCAGATAACTGGCCAGTTAGTTAGAGTCTTACCTTTTTAATGAAATTACCAGTTTAGCTTATAGCATGCTGGTGGTTTCCCTGCCAATATGCGATAGGCCAATTCAGGTATTCTTCCAACAAAAGGGCAGGACACTGAATGGGTGTGAGTTTTTCTCCTTATAACACTGGTGTATAGGTCACTGCATCAGCTCGACTGTATACCTCCTACCTGTAACTATAAAATAATAGGTGATTTGGTCAGTACGTATACAAATCATTTAATATACTAAAAAAAACAAGATGGAATCTTTAGTACAAGGAACATGGAGTTCAAAACTTGATCAAGAGATCGCCTTAAGCCTATGAGGGCCAAGGGCCTCAAATGTGTCGCTCGTAAATGGTTGGGTCGAGGTGTGACATGTGCGTGTGTGAGATATGGAAATAAAAGGACAAGTACTATACTTATGTCGTAGTGTACATACCACAAAATACAAAGAAAACTCAACAAGGCCAAAAATAAATAAAACATTTCAAATCCAGTCCTCCTAGTTTTTTAGTTCCCAGTGTACTCGCCACTATGTCGCGCTGCCTTGAAAAAAAATCCTCGGAAGGATTTTAGGGAGTCACTATCTTATTTAATAAGAAAAGATAAGAAATACCGAAAATGACTCAAAAGTGTCCAAAAGAACGATTAATCTATCAAAACCAGGAGAGAGGTTCGGGGACTAAATTACGCAACTGGAAGGTGTTAGGCATCTGCCACGCCCTTTCGGTCACTACATTTTTTCTAATGATTTTTTGGCCTAAAGAACAAGTAGCATGCAAAGTACAACAAGATTCACCCTATGTTAACTTTTTTTGTTTCTTGGGTTGAACTCGACAACAAGGGTAAAATGGCCTAGTATCTGATCGGACTAATCAGAATCAAAACCATCGTAGTTCGATATTGATCGTATAGGAAGTAATCTATATTTTGGGACTCAAACTTAGACCAAAAAATGTAAAAGATTCTTTTATGTTTTTGAATAGAAATGTCACTACGGAAAATGGGAGACGCTCTAGACAATTATTATCTAAGCTAATCTAGAAAACTGTAAATGTACCTCGAGAAGACGCTGGCTTAGAATACTTCAAGACTCCTTATTATGAATCCATGATGCATGTGACTTGTGTATATAGAAGTGAATATGAAGTACTAAATTCCCCTTACATATAATCTACCATTACTATGAAAGAAATGGTATAAAAGCTCTAGGGAGAAAAGGCTTGTCCCTTGAAAATGTTGCACATAGACTATTTATAGATGTCTGGGCGTCAGAAATGATAAGGATGACTCCCAGTCTGTGATGAAAATTTGAAACTTGAAATAAGTCAAATAACCGGCCGGTTAAGCTGGCTGGTAACCGGATGATTTTTGACTAACCGTCGGTTCACCCTAAAAATACTTTTCGTGAATTTTGGGATATTATTTGCCCCTAATTCGGTAATTATTTGCGAGATACAACTAGAATGAACCAAATTCGGGAATTATCTCTAGATTTCATATAAATCAAGGATTAATCAAATATATGAAGGATAAATCTCAAGATATTTTCAAGTCTTCTAATCAGTCACAATCTTTTAACTTGACATGTGTTAAAACTTAACTAAGTAGGCTAGTCATCCATGGACTAAGCCTAATTAATTTTGGCTAAACTGAATGTGCTCTAACTATATTGGATTGGACTGGACAACTGCACTAGATTTTACTCAAATTGGATTTGACAAAGCCACTTTCTGAACTTAATTAAATAGATTAAGCTCATTATATTATTAACCCTAAGCCTATAACAACAATAATAAACTTAACTAACAATAAAGTCAAATAATCATTTAATAAATAAAAAGATTACAAAAATAGGATGTTTATAGAGCCCCTCGGTGAGGGAGCTCACTTGCGAGTGAACATCACCTTAAAAGGATGACACATTTTTGTAGTAGAAACACAGAAAAAGACCACAAGACTTGAAACAAACTCAAAAGCTCGTACACATATGAGGTTGGATCGTTATAAGGCTTCTTACCCTGGAGAGGAATCACACCAGTATAGTTTGAACAACAGAGATATCACTCAAGTTGTACCAAAAAGAGAGAGTGAAAACCGGACCTTCTCTGGAGTGAGAGCTAACAGTAACAACAATTGGTTGCTAGATAAAGGGTGTATTCTTATAAGGCAAAGCGAAAGGTAACAACAATTGGCAATCTAAGAATACTGAGACATGAGAAAGAACTGGAATTGGGACAAAAAAAAACTCATTACCTTAAGAGCTGAAGCCAATAGTAACAACGATTGATCGCTTAAGGATACTGAAAAATAACGTTTAAGAGCCCAGCCGTTAGTAACAATGATTGGTCCCTTAAACATGAAGTTATATCCAAAAGCAGAGCCAACAGTAAGAACGATTGATCGTCTAGATGTACTAAAAGCTTATGACATACCCCTAGAAGCCAGAGCCAATGGTAACAACAATTAGTCATCTAGAGATAAAGCGTATATAGAAGCAGGAGCCAATAGTAATGATATTGGTTGTTTAGACATAAGAAAAGGCCTATGACTAAGAAGCCAATAGTAACGACGATTCATCGCTTAGACTTGCAGACGTATCCCTAGATGTCAGATCCAATAGTAACGATGGTTGGGCGTATAGAAATATGGAAAAAAAAAACTTGGATTGGGACCGACAAACTCACTGCCCAAGAGCTGAGGCCAATAGTAACAATAATTGGTCGCTTAGGCAGGTGAGAAGAAAAGCTATCTAGAAGCTGGATCCAATAGTAATGACGAAGGTTTTCTAGACATGACGAAGGTTATGACTAAAAGTCGGAGCCAATAGTAATGACGCTTGGTTACTTAGTTGTAAGGACACATCCCTAGATGTCGGTGCCAATAGTAACGACTGTTGGTCGTCTAGGGATATGAGAAAATTTGGGAAATGGAGACTATACGTGACCTTCATGTATTGACATGAGTTGAGGGTTAACTACCCTCGGGCATAGACATGGCTGCACCCAACGAAGGTTGCGTACACACCCTCATCTGAAAGGGATCAAGCCGAATAAAGTTCAAACTTTATTTGTAAAGAAGAATATACGCGTCCTACATGCACGTCTGGATTGAGGTCAAATATACGTTCGCATAAACATGGACCGACAATGGTCGGTGAAGGGATGAGACGATAAGTTAACTCTTCTACTGGAGCCACGAAGGATAGGATCGTGACTGAAAATCAAACCAAACATTAGATTTTTTTAAAATTTTAAATGTGTGTGTGTGTAAATATGTGCCTATATATATTTTTTAAATAAAATTCTTTTGAATACTAAGGTCAAGAAGTAAACTCTTAAGGCATAGATGTAAATGAGACAAAGACACTGACCTTGACTATCGGGATAAGGGAATCACATGGAGCCCCTAAAAAAAACCCATGTAGAAGAAGCTGGTCATTCATGGAGTAACTAAACAAGGATCCTGACTGTCACTAGAAGGGAATCATAAGGAGCCCCTAGAAGAAATGCATGTGATGAACCGGGTGAACAAAAACCAGACACTATAACGACTTCTGAGAGGGGATTGATAGGAAGCCCTTAGACAAAAATGCAGGCAGGCAATGCTAACCATGAACCACAAGATGACTGTCATGAAAGGGGAATCACAGGGAGCCCCTAGATAAAAATATGCAATGAAAGGTAAACATTACTACAATTGTTGTAAGAGGGGAATCCTACTAAGACCCTACACAAGATTACAATTAGATAATGGTAATCATAACCCAAAAAACAGGCATTACCATGAATGTCATCGAAACGAGATCACGAGGAACTCCTAGACAGAATGCGTGCAAGTGATGCTTACCATGGAATAAACTAGTCCCCAAATTGGGAAGTCCCATTTCAAGTACATAAAGTTCATAAAGGAGGGGCTTACTGGTTAAAGTCTATAGAAGGGCAAGTCCATGTCAAACCAATCAATGGGCATTTTCTAAAGAAATACTTCCCTTCTATGTGGTAAGGTGTCCAACCAATCAACAGAGCAACATTGCACTAGCCCAAGAGACTAGAACCGCACATCGTTAACGTAAAGGCCAAATGCTTTCACAAAATAGAATAGCTCGAAAATAAAACAAACCGATGTTCCCAACCTATCTTGGTAGGACCCAAGGACCCGCTAGGCGTCCCACTTCGTGCGAACACATCGACACATTCAATGGTCTTTATCTTCAATGCATCAAATTGGTAAGCGCCCGTGCGCCCAAGACACGTGTTTTTCTCACTTTGAGTGCTTCGTGAGTGACTTAGGCACAATTTATTTTGCATTAGCGTGACCCACGAGAGCACGATCGTCAAGCCGAGACCACCCCAACACCTTTTCACTAAAAACTTCGACCGACGGCGCAACCAGAGCAACGGCGTCAAGGGCAAAGACCTTGGCCAAACCCATTGGGTCAGCCTAGGCCTCTATGAAGGCCATGGGGTCGGCCTCGGCCTCCCATGGGAGGTTGGCTTTGGCCTCCCCCCCCCCCCCGGTTCTTCACTTTTCGTGCAAAGTCCTTTTCACACTTTTTTCACTTCGTACGCTTCGTATGTGACTTTGGCACCTTGTTCGTCACATCGGTACGATTCATGTCGACACACTCGTAGTAACGCAACTTCCAGATTTATCATTGCCAATTGAAACACCTATCGTCGGCGCGCCCGAAGTTCACCAAAAAGGGGGAGTGGCCTTGGCCTCCCTTCACGGGAGTTGGCCATTAGCCTTGGCCACCCCCTAGGGTCGGCCTCCGCCTCCCCAGGGGTGGTGGCCTTGGCCTACCCTAATTTTTGGCCTATGGCCTCCCCTCCCGCGTGCACTTGTTTTCTCGAGTCTTTGCACCTCCGCGATGTTTTCGGACGTTCGTACATCAACCTTGCGACGTTCGTCGTGCATCAACCTCGTGACGTCCGTCGTCCCTGACCGCACACTGCTCCAGTGATGCCCATTGCCCAAAGTCGCGTGCTAGCGTCGAATGACCCGTCGCCGACGAGCGCATACCATCACTCCTAACTTTGTCATTACTACATGTTGCATGCATTATTCTGTTATCACAGGCACACTCAACACACATCCCATCTTCAGGACATCTGACGCGTGCCCGTGCACCGTCTCTGTGACGTTCGTCGCCGTGCCGTGCACCATCGTCATGATACGTACCCCCGGCACCAAGTATTGCTCCGTGACGTTCGTCGCCCCGCCACTTTCATAACATGTGCCCCCAGCACCAAGTATTGCTCCACAACGTTCGTCGCCGTGCCTGTGCACTATCGTCATGATACGTGCCCCCAACACCAAGTATTGCTCTGCGACATTCGTCGCTGCACTCGTGCGACATCGTCATGATACGTGCCCCGGCACCAAGTATTGCTCCGCGATGTTCGTCGCCGTGCCCGTATGCCATCATCATGATACGTGCCCCCGGCACCAAGTATTGCTCCGCGACGTTAGTCGCCGTGCCCGTGCACCATCGTCATGATACGTGCCCCCGGCACCAAGTATTGCTCCATGATGTTCGTCGCAGTGCCACTTTCATAACATGTGCCCCCGGCACCAGGTATTGTCTCTGCAAAGTTTGTCGCCGTGCCACTTTCATAACATGTGCCCCCGGCATCAAGTATTGCTCCCCGACGTTCATCGCTGCTCCACTTTTATAAATGTGCCCTCGGCACTAGGTATTGTCTCTGCGACGTTCGTCGCCATGCCACTTTCATAACATGTGCCCCCGGCACTAAGTATTGCTCTGCGACGTTTGTCACCGCGCCCGTACGCCACTTCCATGACATGTGCCCACGACACTAGATATTTGCTCGGCGACGTTCGTCACCACGCCAGTTCGCTACTTCCATGACATGTGACCACGGCACCAGGTACTGCCTCCGCGATGTTCGTCATCGCGCCTGTGCGCCACTTCCATGACATGTGCCCCGGCACCAGGTATTATCTAATGTCATTGGCATCGTGCCCATGCGCCACAATCAATGTTACGTGCTTCTGGGGGGCTCCATTCGTAGTGCTCCGGCACGAAAAACCCTCCCAGCGGGATGGACTCACAACCTTATAGTCATCGCCGCCACGGGATGGGCTCACAACCTTAAATCCATCACCATCACAATCACGGGGGGCTCCGACACGAGGACCCCTCACAGCGGGATGAACTCACAACCTTATAGTCATCGCCGCCACAGGATGGGCTCACAACCTAAAAGCCATCGCCGTCATAATCACGGGGGGCTCCAGCATGAGGACCCCTCGCAGCAGGATAGACTCACAACCTTATAGTCATTGCCACCATGGGATGGGCTCACAACCTTAAAGCCATCGTCGTCATAATCACGAGGGGCTCCGGCATGAGGACCCCTTGCAACGGGATGGGCTCACAACTTTAAAGTCATCGCCGTCACAATCACGGGGGGCTCCAGCAGGAGGACCCCTCGCAGCGGGATAAACTCGCAACCTTATAGTCATCGCCGCCACGGGATGGGCTCACAACCTTAAAGCCATGGCCGTCACAATCAGGGGGGGCTCTGGCGCGAGGACCCCTCGCCACAGACTCTAAGCACTGAGCTGCGGGCATGTCCACTCTTGTTACCATTGATCATCGACACCACCAGGGCAATGACCCGCGGGTCACTCCGGGATGGGAGTAGGTCCTCGGACGGCATCGCGCCTAGTCCGCCTGGCAGTTGGCGACAGTGGCAACCCTCACCGCTGTCAGGTTCTCTACGCGTCTCTTGACGCATCTTATGGGATTCAGTAAGGGCTTGGATCGGTGGCTGGGGCAACGGGCTTACTCTAATCATGCTACTGCAGTGTGGTCAGTCCTCTCAGATAGGTAGAGCGACGTTGTGTGGGGCAAGCAACGTGAATTTGGGAACCAGTAGTCCAACGGAGAACCGGTATTTTGGGACCCCCTGGTGATGTGTCACTCCCAGGGGATGACATGTGGCAATTTGTGACATAAGCATATTGTTTGCTATAAATAGTGAACTTTATGACTCAAAAAGGGACTTTTTGCTCATTCTTACAAAATCACTTTCTCACTCTAGAATTTGGGAGCTCTTGGATTCTAGTGAGAAAAACATAACTTTGGACCGTAACATTGGACCCCGACTTGGACCTTGACTTGGACTGTCGATTGCCGGCCCTGTTCGTCTCCGCAGCATTGCCACTCCTCAAGGCCTGTCTGGGAAGACTTGCTCTCAGCCCTTACTATGTCCTTGATGTCTCTCATTTTGTACACTTGGAAGCTTACTCGGACTGCAGTCTTTGTGGCACCTCCACGTTGGTACGAACCCACTTTCCTTGGCATCATTTTGGTGACTCTATTGAGGAGGTGAGCATCGTACTGCAGTCTGCCTGTCTTGCACCCTCGATCATCATGCCTGTACAACGGAGAGCTACGAGGACTACCAGCCAAGGCCTCCTCCTGACTATGCAAGAAGAGACTTGTGCCTTCCGACTCGAAGATCAACCCCAACATAACCAACTGACACCATGCTCCTTAGTTGCTCCAGTCATCTTTTCCCAACTGTCAACCTCATACCGCCAGCACTACCCATGTGCAAACCACACCCCAAAAAAGTTGCTCCCCACCACCAACCCTTTTGCACCATTATCATCCCACAATGCCTTGGGTTTTTTCGTCCGGGGGCTCAGGTACCAGGATCATTCCGACTGGGCACACAAACCTTCCCCTGCTTCATATGTCACCACAACATGTTGCCACCATATGGGTTCAATGGAGTTGTATTCTTTTCCAAACTTAGACAATTTTCAAGCTACATTGCTCTTGCAGAAGCCCACTGATAGCACGCTTCATACCATCACCCACCCCATTGGGGGCTTCACCCCTTCCCAACCCCTTCGGCCTCACATTGCAATGACTTTGTACGTGGTGCACGGGGTGGATCGAGCCGCGCTACTACGGTCGCATCATCATTCCTCATTCACTTTTCTTGATACTTAGAAAAAAAATTCATCTTTTTTCACAGCCGTTCATCGATCACCACCCTCAGCGGCCTCCCTCACCACCCTTGCCCGAGCTCAATTTTTTTTCAACACTTAGAAAAATTTTCAACAAAATTTTTCATCCCTCACCACCCTTGCTCGAGCTCAATTTTTTTTTTCAACAATTAGAAAAATTTTCAACAAAATTTTTCATCCCCCCATACAACCTCTCATCTTCTCTCTCCGACACTTAGACAAATTTTCAACAAAATTTTTCACCCACCTCCATCCTTTGCTCTTCCAACACTTAGGATAATTTCCCAACACTTAGAATATTTTCACCTTGCCCGCTCGTGGTCGGGTCACCACCCTCTCATCCTCATTATATACTTAGAAAAATTCTCACAGAATTTTTCAATCTCCAATCCTCTCTCCCACACTTAGAAAAAAGAATTTCGCAAAATTTTTCATCCCCCCGCCACCCCATGCATTCTCTTTCAATTACTTTGAAAAATTTTCTAACAAAATTTTTCATCTTTCCCACTCCTCCTTGGAATGCAAAAAAATTTTAGGGTACCCCCCCTCCCACCCACCCGCAACCCCTACCCAGGTGACCTGGGTGGCCCCCTAAGCTCGGGTAGCCTCACATGGGTCTCTCCTCTCTCTTTTACAATCTTCTCTCCTCATTTAATAAGACCCCACTCACTCACTCTCTTTTTCTCTCTCCAATCACTTGCAACTTTTACTTTTTCTCTTTCTTCATTCACATCACCCAAAAACACACTCCTTTCTCTCTCAACCTCACGTGGGTCTCCTCCCTTCCCTCTCTTCCTTCTTCTTTCTTCCTTCTTCCTCACTCATTACTCACACTAAATTCCCCCCACTTACAACCTTCTCTCTTTCACTTCTTAATTCTCACACATCACTCTCTTTAACACATTACCCAATCATCATACTCCCATTTATTCAACCTCTTTCTCTTACATCCTCTTACACACACACTCTCTCTCTCTCATTAATTCTCACCTTTCACCTCTCTTTCTTTTCACATTAATCACCCCCCCTTCCCACCCCTTCGGCCTCCCCACCCCTTTTCCCTAGGCTGACCCCCCTCCCATCTCTTCATTCACTTTCTTTTCTCTCCCTCCCCCTCCCATTAATCACAGCACTCTCTCTTCATCTTTATCCTCCCCCCATCATTTCCAATTCCCCCCTTTTCCCACACGGCCACACCCCCACCCCTCGGCCTCGGCCTCCCCACCCCCTCCCTCTTTCTCTTTTTCTACCTCACCCCCATTAACTCCCTTCACTACTACCCCAATTTCATACTTACACGTACTTTATTTATACTACTTCATAAATACAACACCCCTCATACTCAACTTTTTTTCTTTCTCATATTCCATTATACTCAACCTACACGACACATAACAATTTTTTTCTATCTAACCTAACCAAAAACTAACATACCAATTTTACTACAACTAAAACTTCATATGCTTTGGGGTAGCACTTCTTGACTCCCTTACCCATTTCGTTACTCTTTTTCATACTTAGAATTTTTTTTGCAACATTGACCGCCTTGCATTTCCCGCGCCCCTGCGCCCATCGTGGACTACCCCCACATCGCGATGCTCGACCGCCCCTTTGTCGCGCCCCTCATCACGATGTCCCTGACATCAACGTCCTTGGTAGGTGGTGCGCGAGGCAGCTCAAACCACCTACTTCCATTCATTGTTCCAATGCTAGTCGCAAAACGCAAGCACCACGACCCCCATTGCCCGGACATCATCTCGGCGACCCTGTCCCTCGAACGTCATCTCTGCGACCCCCGTCGCCCGTGCGCCGACTCCATGACCACGCTCATGCACCCCATCGTCGTGCCCTTATGTTAACATCCCAAGCATTCCAAGGTCTCAATAGGTGGTGCACGAGGTGGCTCGAGCTACCTACTCTTCACCTTCGTCATTCAGAGATGATGCCAGCTACTCTCCAGCCAAAGAACATCAAAACTTCTTCCAGGTGTTTATGCGTGTGGCGCCCGCTTGGGTTGCCCATCTGCGCACCCCACACGCAGGGGGCTTATATTCCCAACCTATCTTGGTTAGACCCATGACCCGCTAGGGGTCCCACTTTGTGCGAACACGTCGACACATTTAACGATCTTTGTCTTCAACGCATCAAATCGGTGAGCGCCTGTGCCCCAAGACACGTGTTTTTCTTGCTTCTCGCGCTTCGTGCGTAACTTAGGCACGATTTATTTCGCGTTAGCGTGACCCACGAGAGCTTGATCGTCACGCCGAGACCACCCGAACACCTTTTCACCAAAAACTTCGACGGACGGCACAACCGGAGCAACGGGGTCAAGGGGAAAAGGCCTTGGCCAAATCCATTGGGTCAGCCTCGGCCTCCCCCAAGGCCATGGGGTCAGCCTCAGCCTCCCATGGGGGGTTGGCTTTGGCCTTCCCCCCCCCCCCCCCGATTCTTCACTTTTTGCCCAAAGTCCTTTTCGTACTTTTTTCACTTCATACGCTTCGTATGTGACTTCGGCACCAAGTATTGCTCCACGACATTCGTTGCCGTGCCACTTTCATAACATGTGCCCCCGGCACCAAGTATTGCTCCGCGACGTTCGTCGCCACGCCCATGGGCCATTGTCATGATACGGGCCCCTGGCACCAAGTATTGCTCCGCGACGTTCGTCGCCGCGCCTGTGTGCCATCGTCATGATACGTGCCCCGGCACCAAGTATTGCTCCGCGACGTTTGTCACCGCGCCACTTTCATAATATGTGCCCCCGGCACTAGGTATTGTCTCTGCAATGTTCGTTGCCGCGCCACTTTCATAACATGTATCTCCTGCACCAAGTATTGCTCCACGACGTTCGTCGTAGCTCCCGTGCGCCATCGTCATGATACGTGCCTCGGCACCAAGTATTGCTCTGCGACGTTCCTCACCGCGCCCGTGCCCCATTTCCATGACATGTGCCCACGACACCAGATATTGTCTCCGCGATGGTCGTCACCGTGCCCGTGCACCACTTCCATTACATGTGCCCACGGCACCAAGTATTGCCTCTACGACGTTCGTCACCACGCCCGTGCGCCACTTCCATGACATGTGCCCACGACACCAGGTATTGACTAATGTCGTTGGCATCGCACCCATGCACCACAATCAATGTCTCGTGCTGTAGGCACCTAGCCCATCGTCACAATCATGTTACATGCTTCCGTGTGGCTCCGTTCATAGTGCTCCGGCTCGAGGACCCCTAGCAGCGGGATGGACTCACAACCATATAGTCATCAACGCCACGGGATGGGCTCACAACCTTAAAGCCATCGCCGTCACAATCACGGGGTGCTCCGACACGAGGATCCCTCGCAGCGGGATGGACTCACAACCTTAAATCCATCGCTGTCACAATCACAGGGGGCTCCGGCCCTCACAGCGGGATGGACTCACAACCTTATAGTCATCGCCTCCACGGGATGGGCTCACAACCTTAAAGCCATCACCGTCACAATCACGGGGGGCTCCGGCACGAGGACCCGGATGGACTCACAACCTTATAGTCATCGCCGCCACGGGATGGGCTCATAACCTTAAAGACATCGCCGTAGCAATCACGGGGGGCTCCGGCACGAAAACCCCTCGCAGCGAGATGGACTCACAACCTTATAGACATCCCCGCCAGGGGATGGGCTCACAACCTTAAAGCCATCACCGTCACAATCACGGGGGGCTCCGGCACGAGGACCCCTCGCAGCGGGATGAACTCACGACCTTATAGTCATCGCCGCCACGGGACGGGCTCACAACATTAAAGCCTTCCGTCACAATCACGGGGGGCTCTGGCGCGAGGACCCCTCGCCACGGACTCTGAGCACTGAGCTGTGAGCATGTCTACTCATGTTACCATTGATCGTCGACACCACCAGGGCAATGACCCCCGGGTCACTCCAGGACGGGAGCAGGTCATGGGAGGGCATCGCGCCTAGTCTACCCGGCAATTGGCTACAAGGGCAACCCTCACCGCTGTCAGGTTTTCTGCGCGTCTCTTGACGCATCTTATGGGATTCAGTAAGGGCTTGGATAGGTGGCTTGGGCAACTGGCTTACTCTGATCATGCTACCGCAGTGTGGTCTGTCTTCTTAGACAGGTAGAGCGACACTGTGTGGGGCAGGCAACGTGAATTTGGGAACCGGCGGTCCAACGGAGAACCGATATTTTGGGACCCCCTAGTGACGTGTCACTCCCATGGGACGATATGTGGCACTTTGTGACATAAGCATACTGTTTCCTATAAATAGTGAACTTTATGACTCAAAAAGGGATTTTTTGCTCATTCTTACAAAATCACTTTCTCACTCTAAAATTTGGGAGCTCTTGGATTCTAGTGAGAGAAACGAAACTTTGGACCGTAAGATTGGACTCCGACTCGGACCTTGACTTGGACTGTCGACTGCAGGCCCTGTTCGTCTTGGCCTCGTCTCCGCAACACTGCCACTCCTCAAGGCCTGTCTGGGAAGCCTTGCTCTCAGGTTTTACTCCATCCTTGCTGTCTCTCATGTTTTACACTTGGAACCTGACTCGGACTGCAGCCTTTGTGGCACCTCCACGTTGGTACGAACCCACTTTCCTTGGCATCAACAGACATAAGGGAAATGTTCATGAAAATAGCATAAAACTGTCTAGGATACATTGGTGAAAGAGAAAACCAACTGAAGTCCTAAGATCTAATCCTTAAAATGAATTGGGAAATCTTCCGATGGGTCTCTGCCTGGGAGATTATTCGATTGGCGAAGGCAATATGTGATGCCACCCTTCAATAACTATACAAGGATCTGGTCAAATCGATAGCTTCCTGAAAAACGATGCTCTTTTGTTGTCTTAGGTTATTTTCCTTATGCTTGAGCTCCGATATTCTCATTTTCAGGGCATCGATCTTTGCAACCACTTGTTGGATGTCATCCGAATTTTTTTCATTCATTTATTGCTTTTCTGGGACCTGTTGATGTTCATGCCCTAGTTCCACGAAGATAACATAATAACAACATGTGGCTTCATATTGATTATTGCTTCCATCCGAGACTCTGTCAATAAGGATCATCACTCAGGACATTGATTAACCTGTTTAGCCTATAGGAGAGCCGTTTTCTGTGTGTGCAATGCTCTTGCCTTCTATCGATAAAAACTCCTCGTTTGTTTGTCATTTGAGCTATTGGTACAAGCTACCATTTATCTTGGACGCGAAGTCTATAATTTGATTATTCACTTGGTGACCAGAAGCGGAAAAGAACACCACATTAATTGCAGTTGCTATCAAAAGCGCAAACGCATGCTAGTAAATGACACTAGAACATAGTGGAAAGTAACTACTCACCACCATGCTGCTCGTGTTGCATCAGATGGTCTCATTGTTCCATAAAGTGATCCAAAAGAGGAAGTTTCTAGTTCATTCCGGTTTCAAGAAGAGTATCACCAACCATTGGCACATAATATTCGGAAGCGAAAACAATCATCTAAAGTAACGTATATTACTTGGGTGCAGTAACGTTGCTGCGAGATTGAAGTAATGACCTACACAACCTGCACATTTAATACCGCACAGAAGTTGAATCGATAACAAATTTACAACCCTTTCGGGATCTGTTCCTACAACACTTAGCGATACACTGACATCCCTTGTAGAAAATTGAACCTACAAACAAACAGCATTACCCAAAAAATAGTAGAACGACATGAATTTTGAATACTCAGCGCAAAGGTAGCGACTCCATGGATATGGGTTCTTTATCCACCATGTCAAGTGCAGGGAGGATTTTGTGCACGCACGACCTTTGCCACCTAATTATGAAGAGCCTTCTATCTACTGCCTCTCCTAATTAGATAAATTCGTGTAACCCAATCCTGTTCATCAGCCCTTTGAGCGAAAAACCTTCAATCAGACGCCTCATCTAGTCTAGCTAGATAAAATCTGTGCGACACAATCCTGTGCGTCAGCTGGGATCTCCCTACCAGGGACCTGGACCTTTAAAAGATTAGTGTACCTGAAAAAGAATGGTGTTTTTTAGTTGCAATAAACACTACTTCCAGCATGTCGAGATTGCAGTAACAGCTTACTCTGCAGCAGTGAACAAGTGCTCGTGCTCTCTAACAAAAGCAAGCAAAGCCTGCAAACCACAGCACAATTGATGTGAGATGGAAAACAAAAGTTTCAAACAGCCGGAAGGCGTCGATCAAATGACTTACCTCATATGGCATGTTTAACAGTTCATAGTAAGTCCGCACACGATCTAACCTCAACTGTACAGCTTCACTGTCAATTGACGGGATAGCAGCCAGAGCCTATTAAAACCACATTTAACAAATAATTGGTCGCATAGTTTAAGGGACACAGATATTGTATAAAATCTCATTCGTCACATCTTAGAATCAAATAGAGTTGCCAAAATTTGTGAAGGACGTGCATAGTCATCAGGATCCATATCCTCGAGTTACCAAAAGTAACTCACTTGTGAAGTCGCTCCACTCTTTTGGCCTAGGTCGAGATCAATGTGAGAATCGTTTAAGGTTACATATTGTCCACTAATTCTAGGTTGCAAACACACACGGTTACATATTATCACACAGTGGATTAGTCTGAATTAGACTTCTTCGTCCTTACCTTTTTGTCTGTAGGGATTTAACTGTGATCAATGTCCTAAACATAAGTTACTTTTCCGTAGGTAAACAGTTAGATTAATAAACACGCAAAGAAGACATAAGAAAGCAACAAAAGAAACCTCCTTTGACCCCATCCCCACTCAAATAAAAATGGTCCAAGACGACTAGGTTTCCATAATCTGACCACCACGCAAAAAGGCCTAACCCAGGCAGAGACCAAATTCCAAACAGCTCACCGACGCACCACTCTAATTTAAGAAGTAAAAGCAGGCCTGCTTACCCAGCCCAAGCACCCCCGCACCCCCGCCCCCACACGAACAGACTTAGCACTACTTATCCACCACCAAAGTCCCGTCACGATCCACTGCCATCAAAAGCAGCACCGAACGCCGATTGCTAAGTTACCCCTTATTTGGCATTCGGAGATATATATCACCTCATTTGATCGGAATCCTAATCATTTACACCTCAGTTTTTCTTACTCTCCTTTCGTAGTGTTATGTATTCCTTCAAATGATTCAAACAAGGATAAGGAACACACGTGTTTGTTGAAAGAAAAAAAAAGTTAGCTGCTGAGAAGGGCTAGCCAAGTGCACAAGGCTCCCGTCAGGTATATGCAGCCTTACCCTACAAGTGCAGAGAAGCTGCTGTTCCATGCAGATATTAAAACAATTAGAAACATGACAGTTTTGAAAAACTAACCTGTTCCAGTGCAATGGAATTCCGACATATTTGCTGAACCCCGAAAAGGTTGATCGATTTCATATCAGCCAAAGCCTAATAAGACCAATAGCTTGCTATCGTTAGTCGCGATATACAAAGCATGACACTTTCCAAGTCTAGTTTTTATTGAGACTAAGACCAAAAATATGAGGGTAAAATGCGTGATAGGCATTCACTTCAATAATAATGTGTAATAGAATGATAAGTGCAAACCTTGATTGATGCATTTGCCGCAATATTGCATATGCCACCAAATATATAATTCCGCTTCAAACCTGCAACAAAGGGGGCCATTTCCTCATCCCGACGTGTTATCTGTTGGTTCAGAAACAAAAATTAGCAAGGGTATTGTTCACATGGAATGTTGACCTCAAAATATACTGTACTAGTGACGCTCCCACCACCGGATCCACACAACTGCCCCCACCCTCGCATTGTGCAACTAAGGACTTATAAGCATAATTGAAGAACAAAAACAGTGTCAAATCACTCCATTGTGAGATAGGATTCTGCAATTGAATGCAAAAACAGCAGGATAACAGCAGTATTGATCTCGACAGTATGCTTTTTCAACAGTTTTTAAGACTGCACCAACATACATAACCACAAGAGACTCTAGTGAAGGATTTATTTTAGATGTGCAGTTTAAGATCTGTCTACAATAAGTGTAGATGTTGCTCGTAATATTTCCACCTAGTGCGTGTTTCACTCCAAGGAAAAAACAAATGCCTTCACCGTGGTGTCTTACACCCAAAAAAAAAAATCGCAGAAGCAATCAAAAGAAGGAAAAACTTCCACAAGAGCACTGACAACCTGGGAATGTTTTCTGCAGGTCAGCCTTCACAACATACAATTCAAACGTTTGCAAGCTGTTTGATGGGTATAGATGTTTCTCAGAATTTTTTCCATCTAGTATGTGACTAACTCAGAAAAATGACCTTTTCCATTTAGAAAAACGACAACAATAAAAATAGCACAACTCCTTGAAAAAGAAAAAAGTGGGATCATCTACAACAATGCGGACCTGAGCAGTTAGAGAAATAATAAAATCATCAGGCTCCTCCGCACCTTGGTCCTCCAAATACTCCCTACTTGCCATTTCCTGTTAAAAAAAATGTTGTATGGTTATGGATATTACTTGTTTTGATCTTTCACTATCATTGAGGAAAAAGTTTCTGACAATTCCACTTCTCACAAACCTGCATATGAAAAATTGTCTCTAACTGCATCTCTACACGTAAAACCTTAAGGCAATCTATTGCCAGTTTTCTATACTCTTCAGCAAATGATGCCAGATCCTTGGGAGGTACACTGCTTGCTCGAATATGATGGGGACGTTGCTGCCTGCTGCTCTCTTCTACTTGATTAGATGTTCTCGGAGATGCCTTCCCAAGCCTGTTAGTTGCATGAGGAAATTTAATAACTCTTAAGCTTATGTAAGGTTAAAAAATTAATGAGTGGCTAATACTTGATGACATCCAGACGGTGTAAATCTCATCTCCACTTTTCGTGCTTAGGTGAAGCTGCATTTTAAATTTATTTATGAATAAAAAAGATTGGTGGTTGAAGTCTGTTATCTGATCCCAACGAGCACCACTTGCAGCTCATTGTCAGAGTGATACCTTGCCCAAAAGCAATGACAGTTGAAAGCAATTACTTGCATGCAATAACTTGATTTAACAATTTTTTTCCTTTTGCAAAAGAAGTGTCTGTCACACCTGTTTCTTTTATCTAAATGACACTTTCTTCGTTTACAAAGCTAGGCCTAGTAAAATCCCACAAATGACCACGTAATATAGGGGCATTTGCCAGTTGTATTACTTCACTGTTTCGATTAAAGAAAATATGGTAACTGAACCTAAACTAGCGAAATGGGTGCTTTTTCTTATGTACCCAGATTTCGTGTTTCCAACGCTGTATGAATGGGTACCCATAAATAAAACTATTAGCAAGGTGTAGCTCTGAAATAATACAGGTAAAGGAACAACCATGAACTCTCATCGCCACAAGAAAGAGTACTTACCGTTCTATAGAATCTGCAACATACTCCATAGAATCACTCAAAGATGCCAAGAGAACAAGTTTATTATCGTCGCGTATAAGATTCTCCTGCATAAGAGACAATATCAACAATGCATAAGCAGAAAATCTTAACCAGACAGTGCAGAGGACCAGTATATAGCAAACATGCTACAATCTAACAGCCTCTACCTCATACTAATTTTGCCATTGAAAAAAAGAAAAACAATTAAGGTCGCAACACATTTGACGACAAACTTGCCTTAACCGTGGAAATACCTGCTTGATCGGCAGCAAATTCAACAATAAGTCACTAATTTCCATTTCAATCTCAACACTTTCAGCATCAGAAGCATTGGTATTGATATTCGGCTGGCCAAATGAACTAGGTAAACATGCACTAGCTGGATCGAGTCGCATTAGATTCTCAACATCATGCCTCCCAATGAGCATATAACTTTGCTTTTCAAGAACCGCCTGTCGTACCATTACAAAATCAGAAAATAAAAGGATGTAAAACAATTACTACAGAAGATGATTGCATAAAACATATAGCTTTCCCTGGTAAATGTCATCTATAAGTGAAGGACCAAGATGTGCTTTTTTTTTTTGCACCACCTAACCGTTACACTTAGTAGCAGTTGGAATCCTTCAAACAATTTTTCATTAAAAAAATCTTAAGTGGCCCCACGTTTTCATTAAAAAAATTCCATTAAAAAAACCCTAAGTAGCCCCACTTTTCATTAAAAAAATCCTAAAAAATGTACAGTGCAACCGCTACAAAGTGTAGTGGTTGAGTGTGCTCCCAATTGCTACACTTTGTAGCGATTGGGAGGAAATTCGTGGGCCCCCAACCGCTAGTCTTTCTTGCGGTTGGGGTTTTTTCAGCTTTACCGGACATTTTTGTCAATTTTGCAACCGCTTGAAAGAGTGTGAAAGAGTGGCGGTTGTAACTTTTTCAAAAAAAAAAAAACAGATCTGAGCCATCCACGAGTACATGTGGACGGCTAGATTTATGGTAGAGAAATTGTTATTTCTCCACAATTGGGTGTGGATCGGCTCCCATATATATATATATATACACACACACACACACATGTATATACATGTGTGTGTGTGTGTGTATATATATATATGAGTGTGTGTGTATATATGCGAGTATTTTAGTCTATACGTAATTTCTTCAATAATAAGGTCGAGTTTGGTATGTATGGCACAACATTCCGGCCAGTTCTGAATACCTGACAATAACAGATTTATGTTAGAGCTTTGTAACCAGACCTGCATTAGAGGCACCACCAATTACCCGTCATTCGTTTGTCTTACCTTCACTTATTCCCAGCATCACACTGGAAGCACCCTCACCTCTTCCTTCTAATTATGCATCTAACAATCTGCGAAACCAGATCTGGGCTTCCCTTTTTTGGGAGTTGCTAAGCCATGTTTGAACCATGTTGCATATTACGTTAAACTTTCTGGTTAAAGATGGAATAGGGCTCAAAGAAATCAAGAATAATAAGTAACAATTTTTAACCTGTAAATATTTCAGTGTTCAGACGTTTGAAGCTTATCACTGACGGTAGGATTCTACTTATTTTGGTTTGTGCCTTTCTACTATTAATCAATTGGGTGAAGTATTCCATGGTATTTAAATGGAAACAATTAGTCCCTCTCAACCAAGCTGATGAGTTTCTTTCTCAGTCATTATGTGTCAAGAAGACAACAGGTATTTCAAACTTCAGGGGAACAAGGCCCAGCTAAAAATTTTTTGTTATATCTGGGGACCGAAAAAATAATCTCTATTGCTTTCGGCTAAATTCTTTTCCATGTGACTGATTATAGAAAACACCCTAGCCAGTAACCAAAAGTACTAAAAAGTAAAGCAAGACGAGACAGCAATAAACCATATATGACGAAACGAAAAAGCAGTATTTTGGGTGAAAGAATAAGGAACTAGAGAAATATCCATGCCTCCATGTATGAAGTACGGCATCTTTCATATGTTCGTTCAAGGAAAGTTTGTACATACTTCACAAGGTCACCAGAAAATTTGGGCATTGCCTGAGCCCACCCAAGAACCTAAAGTAAAAGGTAAGCTAGTTAGAATGCCACACCTTAAATAACATCTGTATCAAATTGTACATGAAGAAAAATGCTACTGTAACAATTTTAATGGCATACGTCACTTTTATATAAACTAGTAAAAACTACATGCTTTGCACGCAAAGTAGTTATTCGGAATAAAAAGGTTATAGACCTTAGTGAAAAGTACAATAAAACTTAATTAGTATGATTATTTCATTAAGTCACAATAAGTAAATTAAATAGGAACTGTTAATCAAAGACTTGAAGCATGGAAAGTTCATTGATGAAAACATGGTCTTATTTTCAAATGCAAATTGCTAATGTCAATTACCACCAGTACTTGAGAATACTTATTTAGTTCTTTTATCACATCAAGTTGCTATTAAAGAAAATCCTGATTATTTAATGTTATACCTTGTTACCCAAGATACGATGACATTGCCCATCAGTTCGAAACATCTTTTACAAATATTTAATTCTCACCAGAAACTACAAATATGGCATTACAGTAACAATAAGTAAAGAAAGTGTTTTAGAAACAATTAGACGCACATACAGTGTAATGTGAAGTGTATGTAGTGAAATTGTTCAACTTCTTATAATATATTTTTATGGGACGTATCAAGTCTAGGAAGTTTTAAACCATGAAGAATTTTGAATTATAAAGACATAATAGTAAAATGTCTAATAGGACGGAGTCGTGCTTAATAAAATGTATAACAAATTTCATAAAATGGAAGGAATTAAGAGCTTAAATGTTGCATCTTTGAAACCAAGAATAA
This sequence comes from Escallonia herrerae, assembly GCA_033070095.1. Lineage (NCBI taxonomy): Eukaryota > Viridiplantae > Streptophyta > Magnoliopsida > Escalloniales > Escalloniaceae > Escallonia > Escallonia herrerae. The sequence continues at coordinate 96,342 of JAVXUP010001119.1, forward strand.
AATGAATTCAAGATATCTATCAGGGCACATATAAAAATTCACTTGCGTAGGCAACAAATCTAGTAGCTCTAGCTTTCAAGATCAAATTTATTTAATTTTTATCGTTCACTTTGAAGTTTTCGCAATTTTTCCTATAAGCATTTGTAATAGAAAGTTTAAAATATCATCATTTAGAACATTGGTTCTCATTAATTATCCATCTTGTTTTATTTAGCAATGACTTATAACAACTTTTATGTATCTCTTATTTGAAAATTGAAATATAGAGTAAGTCTTTTTTCAATTTTTCCTAACTTAAGTTCCAAATTACAATGTTTCAAGCTACGCTTAAGCTTAATATTACATTCTTTTACTTCTGAAAAATGTGTTGTGTACTCTAAAGCTCTCATGATAGTGCATTCTAAAACTATCTTTTGCTTGTACTTAACATGACCTTGTAAATCTTAATAGTACATAATAGGCGTAATTTGGCATATATTTTCCACAAAACTTTTGTTTTAGTACAGATTTATGATAGTTCTACACCTACTCATCTAAAAAACCAGTATTTATGCGTGTGCTTTGTCATTTTGAAATGTATACAACAAAATGAACGGTATGAATTAAACACGAGAATATAATAATGACCAAAGTAACCTTAGCAATGCTCACAAACCTAACTTTTTTACCCTATATAGGTAGTCGGTACATTAATAATATAAATTAAAACTCCACAAAAGTTTATCAAGAATAGTTTCTATCCCAGATCATTCACCAAATAATAAGACCTGTACTGTCAAAATAAAACAAAAAAGAAAAATATTACTAATGACATCAGATTTTAAGAGTTAAGAAAATCATAACTACCAATTACATTATCAAATAACAAACACCAAATAAATTCATCATAAAAGTTCAGGGGGAAAAAAGGGGGGCCTAGCTGAACATGTAGATATTCTGATTCGGTCCTATGTCGGTAAATCTAAGTATGCGGCCATATGCAAAAGTTAGTAAAGTGCAACAATGGGTCCACCTTAAGAAAAAGATGTAAGAAAAGGAATACGATAATTCTGGACTTAGGACCATTCATATAAGAGTACAGGAAATTAAGGTGTTTTTTAATCAATATTGATGTAGGCAAGTTTTAATGTTAGTTGTGATAGGTTCTCTTTAAAGATGACATAGACTAAGATCATATTATACCGTAGGGATAGATCCGTCCCCGTATTGGTTAAATGAAAACTATTTTGTCAACAACAAAATATTAAAATGTAGCAAAAAATACTGTAATTTCGTCCCAGATCCAAAGTTATTTTGGTTAATTCGTACTCTTTTGTCACTAAAAGGTGCATTAGTGAACTTTTGCTCCCTCCGTTCCATATAATTTGATCAACTTCTTTTTGCACGCAGATTAAGGATTTAAGTGATATAATGTATGTTACCCATTATACCATTTATAAAGAGGAGGGGAAGAAAGTGGATCAGGAAAGAAAAAATGAGTTAGTGGAGTGCTAAATATGGAGGGAGAAATGAATAAAAATGTGTAAGAAAGTGGGACAGGAGAGAAAAAATGAGTTGATGGAGATTTAAATTTGGAGAGGGATAGAATAAAAAAATGTAAAAGGGTAAACATGTAAAACTACTTCCAAAATCTTTCTTAATTTGGAAATTAGCATTTTTTGTGTGACGGCTCAAAGAGGAAAGTTGATCAAATTATGTGGCACAGAGGAGTAACTTCTTCAGGAACAAAATGCTTAAATATAGTCAAAAATGTTGTAGTTTAGTCTCACCCTTTTAAATTTCAAAAACACCCTTGATGTTTGTAAACCAAATCAAAAAGTATACATGTAAGGAAAAATATCTAGCCATTTAATCTTTTGAAATCTTTTTATAGAGCGGGGCTAGATCTACATTCGTTTTGGTTAATGTCATACTCTTTTGTCAGTAAAAGATGCATTAGTGATCTTTTAAACTCTTTAGCCACAAAACTTTAAATTTTAGCAATTTACACCTTGCGTACCAAATTTGAGAGTTTTAAAGGTAAAGAAAAAAATCATTAATCATTTGAGCTCAAATGAATTGGAGTCTCTATCAATTGGGTTTTATCCAACCCCATCACCTCTAAGAGTGGAATATACCAAAATAATAACCAACTGAAGAACATATTATTATCATGGAAATATTTGGTAATTCAAGTTATAAGAATATTCCAATAACACCAAAACAAACTTAGGATTATATATTTGCCATTATCCCAAACTATAATTAGGAGCAGAATGGTGTGATCTAGCGAATTCAAAAAGTCATGATTAAATATGCATTCCATATCCTAGAAGGGATAATTACAGCAATGTCCCTGAGGTTTGGGTGTAATTACAAGCGTGTTCATTAATTTGGACAAATTACACTTATGTCCGTTGACCAGACAGAAGACAATAATACAGAACGGTTTTGACGAAAAGACTTTATTGCCCCTAAATGAAATTAAAATTCCACTTTTCTTTTATCTTTTTTGTCTCTCCAATTCAATATCTCCTCTCCAATTCATTTAACTGATCTTACAAATCCGATAGAGTAATCGAGAAAAGATCTTCCGCCACAACCACCTCTGTCCCTCTACCCTCTCCCCACCCCACCCCTCTGCTGCCCCCACCCTCCCCCCATCGCACCAAAGCCACCATCGTCCCCCACCACGCCACAGCGCCGCAACCACCATCATCCCTCCACCCTCTCCCCACCCCGCCCCTCTGCTGCAACCACCGTCCCCCACCGCGCCATAGTGTCGTAACCAATCAAAAAATTAACGAATAGATTGACGAATTTTCACCAGAAAAAAAAAAGCAAACGGTGAATTCAGCTTCAGAGTAGTTGAGATCTGTTCACTGAGAAAGAAGACTATATAGACGACTTATTTAGAGAAACGAGCTTATTTGTGTGTGTGTGTGTGTGTTGGTTGTTTAATGTATAAAGTGTGCAGATTTATTCATGGGGCTGGAGCTGCAGGCGTAGGGCGAGGGAGGGGGTTGCTGCAGGGGCGAGGTAGGAGAGAAGAGATGGAGGGGGGAGGGCGACGTCGGCGGCGATGGGGGCGACGCCAGCGGGAGATTGGTCGCCTGCAATGGGAGAGTTAACCGATCAAATTTTCAAAACCCTAATTTTAAAATTAGGGTTTTGAAAACCTAATTTGAAAAGTAGGGTTTTTATACAAACCCTAAAAAACCCCAATCCTAATTTGAACATTTTAAATATTATTTAGTATATGCGGTAAAGAGCAGTATTGCCATTTTGAAAATATGTAACGATGACATCATAAAAAAATACACTTTTTTGACAAAACCCTAACGGATGGACACAAGTGTTACAAAATTAAGGTTTTTGGTCACAGTTTGTTACATTTTGAAACTTAATGTATTTTACTGTAATTACACCCTAACCTCAAAGACAATTTACAGTCACTTTAGGGTTTTCGCGCCCTAGGGCTCACTGTCACTTTACAGTGCCCTTGGCACCTTACTGACTATGTAGTGCCGTCTACTTTTTCTTACTTAGAATTCTTTTGCAACATTGACAGCCTTGCATTGCCCGCGATCCCTATCGCCCTCGTCCGGCCAGCACTCCGTGCCCCGTCGTCCGGACGTCAGCTTCGTGACCCCCATCGTCCGGACGACATCTCCGCGACCCCGTCGCCCGGACGTCACTCCGCGACCTCGTCGCCCGGACGTCACTCCGCGACCCCGTCGCCCTAATGTGATCTCCGCGACCCCGGTCGCTCGTGCGCCGACTCCACGACCACGCTCATGTGCCGCATCATCATGCCCTTATGTCAACATCCCAAGCATTCCAAGGTCTCAATAGGTGGTGCACGAGGTGGCTCGAGCTACCTACTCTTCACCTTCGTCATTCAAAGACGACGTCAGCTACTCTCCAGCCAAAGAACATCAAAACTTCTTCCAAGTGTTTATGCGTGTGGCGCCCGCTCGGGTTGCCCCTCCGTGCACCCCACACGCAGGGGCTTATGTTCCCAACCTATTCTGGTCATACCCAAGGGCCCACTAGGGGTCCCGCTTAGCGCGAACACGTCGACACATTCAACGGTCTTTGTCTTCAACGCATCAAACCGGTGAGCGCCCGTGCGCCCAAGACACGTGTTTTTCTCGCTTCGCGCGCTTTGTGCGTAGTAGGCACAATTTAATTCACGTTAGCGTGACTCAGGAGAACGCGATCGTCACGCCGAGACCACCCAAACACCTTTTCATCAAAAATGTCGACTGACGGCGCAACCGAAGCAACGGGGTCAAGGGGGAAAGACCTTGGCCAAACCCATTGGGTCGGCCTCGACCTCCCCCAAGGCCATGTGGTCGGCCTCAGCCTTCCCAAGGCCATGGGGTCGGCCTCTGCCTCCCATGGGGGGTTGGCTTTGGCCTTCCCCTACCGTCGGCGCGCCCTACGGCCTCTGCCTCTCCTTTCGAGCGCACTAATTTTCTCGAGTCCTTGCACTTCGGCGATGTTTACGGACGTTCATACATCAACCTCGCGACGTACGTCGTGCATCAACCTCGCGACTTCCTTCGTCCATCAACCTCGCGACGTCCGTCGTGCATCAACCTCGCGATGTCCGTCGTCCGTGACCACATACCGCTCCCGCGATGCCCATCACCCAAAGTCGCGCACTACCACCGAATGACCCGTCGCCAACGACCGCATACCATCGGACTCCCGACTTTGTCATTACTACAAGTTGCATTCATCATCTTATTAAAACAGGTACACTCAGCTCATCCCATCTTCAGGACAACCGACGCGTGCCCGTGCACTGTCCCCACAACGTTCGTTGCATGCGCCCTTGCGCCATTCTCATGATGCGTGCCCCCGGCACCAAGTATTGCTCCGCGACGTTCGTCGCTGCGCCCTTGCGCCATTCTCATGATGCGTGCCCCTGGGACCAAGTATCGCTCCGCGACGTTCGTCGTCGCGCCCATGCGCCACTTCCATGACATGTGCCCACGGCACCAGGTATTGTCTTGCGACGGTAGTCGCCGCGCCCATGCGCCATAATCAACAACGGGATGGGCTCACAACCTTAAAGCCATCGCTGGCACAATCACAGCGGGATGGGCTCACAACCTTAAAGCCATCGCCGGCACAATCAACAGCGGGATGCGCTTGCAACCTTAAAGCCATCGCCGGCACAATCACAGCGGGATGGGCTCACAACCTTAAAGCCATCGTCGGCATAATCAACAGCGGAATAGGCTCGTTACCATAAAGCTATCACCGTCTTCATTCCGGGGGGGCTCCGCTCCTAGTGCTCCGGCACGAGGACCCTTCGCACCAGCGGGATAGGCGACTCTTTCGGGACACTATCTCCGTCAGGGTGTCTTCGTGACTGGCCTACGTGCTCCGGCACTGGGGGCTCAAGTCGGCACCCCTATGGACTATGACCCCTAGGTCACTCCGAGACGGGAGCAAGTCTTCGAAGGGCATCGCGCCTAGTCTGCCTGACAGTTAGGCGTCGGGTCTTCCCCACCACTGCCAGGCCTGTGGGACTCTGCAAGGGCTTGGATTGGAGGCTAGATCAAGGGGATTCTCTGGCCACACCGACGTTGTGGGAGCCAGTCTTTCCAGACAGACAGAGCCACGCTGTGCGGGGCAAGCCGGGTGAATATGCGATTTGACAGTCCGTGGAGCACCGGCAGCTGTGGACCCCTCGGTGACGTGTCACTCCCTGGGAGCGCCACGTGTCGCGTAATGACATCATCATCTCAACCTCTATAAATAGAGGTCTTGAGAATTCATTTAGGAGGTTGGACATTTTCAGAACACTTTCACTCTCTCACTCTAGAATCCTAGAGAGAAACATACAGGACCCTGACTCTGGACCTAAGCATCGAACTGTGACTGTCGTCGTGTATTCACCCTACGCCATTGCCCTCGCAGCACTGCCACCCTCAGGCTCTGTTTGGGAAGCCCTTGGTCTATGCCCTTGCTTCGCCCTTGCTGTGTCCTACATCATCGCACGTGGCATCTGACTCAGACTGCATTCCTTGTGGCACCTCCACGTCGACTGCGAACCCACTTTCCCTGGCATCAATATGTCTTGTATTGAAATCTATATACATGTACAATAATTCAAATATGTAGCATTGTAACGACAAACCAATATGAAATACAAAAAAAAACTGAATTTTTGACATTATTCATTTTGGTTTAACGTAAAATTTTGCATTTCGCCTGAAAGGTTATAGAAATCTCTGTCATCCACAAATAGTTTTCTTTGACCGCATTTGATGTAGAAGATGTAGTAGCTCTAGGATCGTTTAGATTTAATGTGAATGTGGGTAGGTTAATAGGATTTTTTTCAGTAATCAGAGAGCCTATAGGAGTTTAACGGTGATTTTATACGGTTTTCAAATAGTTTTTTTCCTCTTTTATTAAATGTCAAAACAAGCCTTAATCCTAATAAGTTATAAGCTTAATAAGGGTAGTTTAAGGATTTAGGCTTGATATCCTATGAGAAGTCAATTACTCCCTTAGTTTTGATAACACTCTAATACAAAAAGGGTATTTTGCGGGAAAGAAAGTTTTAAGACAAAAACACCCCTAGTCACCCATAACCTTTTATAAAGACTCGAATTAAAAAAAAAGGGTATTTTAAGGAAAAAAAAGATCAGCCATTTAACCCCATCCGTACTTTTATATTTGTATAGACTGTGAAAGTCGAGAACACTTTTTGGTCGTTTGATTCTAAGTGAAAGCTCGGTTAATTGTCAGTCCATATTAGTATCAAAACCATGCTTTGAAAGTAAGCATTTGTTATATTACAAGGGAAACATAAAACAATATCCCACCAACTTTGCTCAATTAAAATCAAGACTTACCTCTTTTGCTAAGAAATCTATAGCCAAAAGCCCTTGTAAGACAGGTCTGCCCTTCTCGACTGATGGAGTATAAGCACTTGCCGCATGTGCTCGTGGACGGAATGCAGCTGGACCTGAAAGAAAACTTCCAGAATTAGATAAGTATGGCAGCAACGACAACAGAGCAAAAAAAAATGATCCATTTAAAATAGAGACATGGATAATTTCTTTTGTGTGACAATATCTCAATCAGCCATCCAACAACGAGGCTCAAGGTCTCAAACACACATGCTATCTTATTCTCTAAACTATTTTCTGGGATACAGTCAACAGGGAAACTATCACCTATTCTTTGTTGTCTAGCCCTGTACTCTTCTTCTTAAGATGTGCATTCTAGACATGGACGCGTAAACATATATGTGCCCAACTAGAGCGACATATTTCAGCTTATAGAGGTCAAAAGAGTTAAACATGTATTCAGATCAAACAATACAGTCCAGTTACTACAGGACGGTTAACACCAGCCAATAAGGATCGAGAATTCCAAGAACATCCCACTACTATAGCTTCTGATAGAGTAGGAGTAAAAAGAGTACTTTAAAGGCAAAACGAGTAATTGCAGGAGGTCCGAGAGCGAAGTAAATACCAATCAGTACGATGTATCTAAGAACGAGATATTTTCAAAGGAGGAAAACATTTATTGGGATGTCGAACATAGAATAGGGGCAGGTTTGCTAAAGTGGAAGTGCACTTCCAGAGCATAGTGTGAATATAGCTATGGCAATGCCCAGCAATGCTCTATCATTCAAAATGCTCGGTACCTAAGAAGCAACATATACACAAGGTGAACGTTACCGAAATGCGAATGCTTAGGTGATTGAGCAATCAGCCAAGGAGAAAATAAGAGGTGAGGATATAGTAGAGTAGGGTGAACCAAGATAAATCGAGGGAGAGACGACGAAATCTCGTCTGAGACTGTTTAGTCATATTCAACTAGGCCTTTTCATAGCCTCAGTGGGGAAAAGTGACCTGTGCCATGTTAATGGGGACGAGGTACGGCTAGACCAAGAATAAATGGGGAGAAAGAAGTCAGAAAAGACTTGATTGCTTGGAATATATCCACGGAATTGTGCTTAGATAGGCAAGAATGGAACACCATGATTAATGTCGCCAACCCAACTAGTCCGGAGTGGCTGAGTTGACTTAACTTGGTCTAATTATAGCTTAAGTTCACTAGCAATATCCAAACTTCATACTTAAAAGACAATTCTTTGAACCATTTGATCAATAATTATCTTAGCACGTCGATAAATCTAAAACTCAATTAGAACCATGTTTACGAAAATTGATATTGCCCAGAAACCATGTTGAATCAACTTATCTTACCACATCGATAATCGATAAAAAAGTAAAACTTTATTAGAAGTATATTTTTAAAAATCAATACTGCCACAAATGAAATGTCAATATTTCATAAAACTTGCTTGATATGGCTTGCTGTACGGCTTTTCTGTATTCTACAAACATGGTCGGCAAGAAGTGGTCCTTCACAAAGTTCTCTAAAAATGCTAGCAATCCATCATTCCTGCAAAATTAGAGGCATAAGACAAGACAGTGGACCAGATAAGTACAAGAGAACACAATTAAAACGTAGAATAGAAATATGCATGTTAAAACTTCCAGAAGTCACTTGGTCAAACAGAAACATCAGGAAGCTTTTTATGTAGGGAGAAAACTTTTCAAAATAAGATGGGAAAATTTTGGACCAGTATATTCGCCTAAACCCTAGATCCAATTTCAGCTTTGAAGACAGACTCATCTCACATTTTAATCTAATGTCCCAATAGAAGTATCGCAAAATTTAGTTACTGCCACCGTTGACTGATGAATCCTTAACTTTAAAAAGGCATTGATTATGGAAAAGTTCTTTCATAGTTACATTTCATCTTATCAGAAGCTACACTCGATCCAGTAAGATCAACTAAAATATCAGAAAAATTAGTAAAATCTTTAAGTCTAATTGTCGAGTCAAACATGAGCCCCCATAAGAACATCTTCATCATCTGATTTAAAGCTAGACAGCTTCCCCTGACGCAATGAATTGGCGCATATTTGACTTTTTCAATCAAAGAAAAGGGTTTTGTTTATATGGAAATATACTTCTTAACAGAGAGTTTAACTTAACCAAGTCATCTTTTCTTCAGCATCTGCAATGTCACAGGAAATTGGTAAAGAGGTTGGAACAAGAACACCCTACATGAGGGTGTTCCAAAAAAGGCCAACAGCACCTCCAAACATAAATAGAAAGAAGCAGTGTCATTATTGCTCTTTAGTTCAAATGGTCTCAAAAAGGTGCAAAATTCAGGTGCAATCCATGGCAGGGGGAAGTTCCTCTCAAGGATCTATATCCTGAATTGTTTAACAGTGTCCTCAAGCTTGACACAGCAATTCTCTCCAGTTAATCCATTTTGGACGAAGAAGTTGATTGGGAGCCTCTATCTAAGGAATTCCCAAATTTTGGGATTTGGAGCTTCTTGTTCAGTTTTTTGACTTGCACACTCTTCAAGGTTGCAGGTGCGTGACGAGGACTCCTTGAGTACAACTTTGTCCCCAAACTACAATCTTCATGTTAAGTGATAAGGTTCTTCATCTTCCTCCGAAAAAAAGGGTCCTTTGATTGTTTTCCTCAGAAGTCCCAAAAATTGGTCCTTTGTGAGCTTCCTCGAGAAACCTCATTTAGAAAATCCAAGAAAGGGGATCCACTGCATATTTGTTAAATTACTTTCATAAAACAGAGAGATGATCTTGTATGAGTTGTTGGCAAAGCTTGAAACTACATTTCTTTCGCCCTTTTAAGGAGTTTTAGAGCAAAGTCTTCCGCCCTTTGAGTACTCAATCTCTAGCAAACTGAAGTTTCAGTTTTGTAATGAATGACAAAAATGTGCAAGGAATTGAACCACTAGTAAAAAGAAATAAGGCCATCAGTGATGTGAGGTCAAACTGAACCATTTAAAAAAAAGATATTGAATGCAATTCATTCGAAGCTCACCCAAGCTGGGAATACTTCTGAGGCAGCATTGAAGCAATTTTATCTGTGAACTGTACAAGCAGCAGGTCGCATGAAACCAACTATAGAATCTCCATCGTGATTAAGACAAATAGAACAAATCTGCAATGGTCCAAACCTGCAAAAGTGGCCTGTATACAGATGCTGCTAAATAAATGCCCTGCTCGGGTAAGACAGCTGCACAACCATAACCTTCTTGGAGTACATTCGGACCCCTCCTAGTCCATCCATGGCGAATAAGATCAACTCCTGATTAACAATTGTGGGGGCAGGGAAAAAACATTTCAAGGAACTGAAAGAGGAAAATAGAAGGTACGTGATTTTATTTTCCATGAGTTTGCTCTCTCTCTCTTTTTTTTGTGTTGGGTTGGGTCTTGGGGTGGGGGGTGTGGAAGACAGCAAGAACAGAAGGAAGAAAATTTTAAGCTGATGCCTAATGCAGCATTTGCGATACGCCACCAAACATCTATGCTGAACTGCATATTCTTTCTTCTCCTTGTCATTTCACATCCAAAGAGTTTGCTGAATGAGAACCAATGGAAGATTTTAAAGTAAACAAGACGATAATTAATTCACAAGTGATTGATGCCACAATATGTCAACACATGACACCAAATTATCCCATATGCAAGGAATCGTGTGCTTAGAAAAAACTGATCCCATCTGATAATTTGTACCGCAGAAAGCATTATTGAAATGCTTAACAAGCTTTACAACTTTGTACCACAGAAAGCTTTACAATTAAGTTAACATCTCATAGAATCTGTCCAAGGAACAGAATAAACCATAAAGTAGCACAAAATGACCCCGATATACTGGAAAAGACTTTGGATCACATTATTAATTCAGAAGGTTCTACACTTACAGTTTGATAGATTAAGATACATGGATGTATGCAAATTTCAAAGACAAAAAGCACATAATTTTAAGTGTTTTCCTCAAATGCCCTTCTAAATATGTGATCTGAGGGGACTTTTGGCCAGAAGTGAGTCGTAGGAGGCTAGATATGAATTTTTTTATACTATTTTTTTCCCACAAGTCTTATATTTTCATATCTATATCAACTTCTTTTTCTTTTTTAGAGATTGCATTAGTTTTGATACTTCATGGTGCTAGCTAGCAATTCTGAGGTTCAGGGTTTTGGTCGCATCTTCGGGAGATACTTTGTGCTGGTGGGAGTAATTAACCCACCTAAGATACTCCTACAATCATACAAAATACATAGCAATGTATGCTAACCAGAATCCATGCCGATTGCAGTAAGTACTAGTGATGCATGCGAAGACCTCACTAGTTGGGAAAAATTATCACCAATTAGATCTAGCTCTAGAGTTCACCCCACCCACCCACCCTCCTCCCCAACCCCATCAGCGGGGTCCAACAAGTAGCCCATCAAGACTCCAGTTTCATAGCCTAGCCACGGGTCAATTCTTGTAGAGCTAACCAGGAGGGCCAGCAAATCGCTGCTGAGGCCAACTCTCATAGCCAAGTCTATAGTCCAGCAAAGTAGCCTGTGAGCGACTTGTTCTCATGGCCCTGCTTGGATCCATTCATGTGGACCCAAGTAAGTTCGTACGTGAGACTTCCACATCATACTGCTCCATCCCGAGCTTCCGTCGTCAGCCTTGTCATTAGACCAAGTATTTGAAGCTCCATTAGAGGCTAGAGCCCTGATAAAGGATAAAAGCTTAGAGTCGAAACTAACTAATTTCTATGGCTTCTACCAATCCATTCTCCAGGTTCAAATTCAAACGACTTTCCTTCTCTGCTTACAAAATTGGTGTCAACTGCAAACACAATTGAGTTTATTTTCCGTAGAGCAGATTATACAGATTTAGGTCCCAGAGAAAGGGGAGAGGGTGTGTGAAGAGATTTCAAACTAAGCTTTTATTTAAGCACATACACACGACATCTCTAAGTAGGAGAGAGAGTGTGTGAGTGTGTCTGTGTATGTCTCTATTGCATGGGTATTCTGATTTGAAGCACACTTCTCTATATCTTCATTCCTATAAACCTGTAAGCTGTTTGACATCTGGAAACTCGTATGACCCACGCTGTGAAGTCCAGCCATTTTAATTTACAGATATGGAAACCTAATGCTAATACAAGGAGATCTCAACAAGTTTACACTCGACATTAGAATTTGCCTTCTTCAGACCCATGGCTAGCTGCGTACTGGTAGTGCAATATGGAAAGAGTCGTACATGCAAAGATATATGAATCTAATTTGTGCGATGATATTCAAATTTCTGATGTTTCAGCTAATCACCGAAGTTAAAATATCACACTCAATGAAAATCTTATAAAATGTAAAAGTAAAAAAATACATGCCATCGTGCTTAAAAAACTAAGAAAGCCAAATTTGGGAGTTACAAGTTGGCTTTGAATACCCTGGTTAGGAATTGATATAGTAGCATCTGTGAAGCGAAAAGCAAAAGTAAGACCATCTTCTGCTCCATCCCTGCAACCATAAGCATCATGCAATATTTGTTTAACAACCACTTGCTTTTTTCTTTAGTAATTACTAGTGTTAATTTAGACAGCACCGAAAGGGAAACTAGGAGTCCTATATGAGATGGCCCATTGAAAAGTTGTAAATAACTCCATGCACACAGCATTAAAGGTTATCATTTGTAAAACTCTACAAAACAGTTTTACAAGACCAAAGCAACAGAATACTATTCAAACTACTCCTACATCTTTCAGAATTCTTAGTAATGGCTGCTCGTGATATGGAAAGGTTGTCATGTTACCACCTCCCACATTTAAGCAAATATTTCATCACAAAGAACTCCAATAAACGACTATGAGGTGAAGCTTGTTTCTATTCTTTAAAAGGTGGAGCATCAGTTTAGTCAAAACAATATAGGATTATGTGTTAACGAAGAGGTAACTCAAGAAATAAAACTGCTGAAGAGAAGATAAAAGAAGATTCCAAGAGCAGAATTTATTCCTTCCATATGACTACGTTCACAGCATTTCCTAGAGTTCACATAATTTATGACAACTAAACCGCCAAAGTTGAAAAGTACAGTGAAAATTTTATCAGTGTTTGGGTAAAAATGTCGAGTATGGAATAGAAAACATAAAGCCAAAATCATAATGATTGGAGGTAATTCATTGGGAGAAAATAGGAATCAGACCACAGCTTGCAAACTGTCACGGTGTATGAGGGCCACTTTTTGGGCTGGCCTCTACTGCCCCAAGACAGAAAAGACAGCGGTTCTGAATGAAATTTTTACAGCAAACAACTTAAAGTACTTGCCTTTTTCCTTTGGAAGGGACCTTGCTTGCGAGTCTGGCTGTTTGTACAGCAGCATCAGCAGAAGCAGCTTCAGGAGTTGCTCGCAGAATTTCACATATGAGTTGTTGGCATTCACTCTATCATACAAAATTAGGGGAAAACAATTACGATCCAGTGTTTAACTTGATTACATGGGATGATTTGGTCATAAGATAGCATAACATTTATGAAGTGAAATACGCAGCATAATGACTACCTGTAAAACAGTCAAGGAAAAGCCAATGCTGTAGCCTCCAGTATCATGAGATGCTTCAGAATCAGGGTTCCAACATATCTCTGAGGCCATTGATTTTGGTGTGTTCATGTCCATCTGTTGTGAGGACTTCGATTCAAGAAGCTCCCCAACAATAACGTGGTTTTCTGAACATTAAAGCAGTGAAAATTGCATTCAATACAGTGTTTATAGCGCCTTTTTTTTTTCTTTTTTTAGGGTTCTTGGGGTGGGTGGGGTTGGGGGTGGGTGGTGGGGGGGGGTGTTTGGGGAAGAGAGAGATTATGATGCAATAAACTCAGACTGCATCTGACCAAATATTCGGACAACAGTATCCAAGATAGAGTGAAGAAGCTCCTTTGCTGCAGCCTGGGCTGTTCCCGTGGGAGCCATCACAGGTGACACGGGGCTGACTGCTAATTGTGTTCCAGACATCGAAATACCATTTACATGTTTCTGTTTTGGCAACTGGTAGCTCTCCAACTGTCCTTTCAGAAAATGTAGACCTGTTGTTGCATTTCGTGTGGCCTGGCCAATACCAGGCCTTAAAGTATTAACATGATCTGCATGAGCTCGAATCTTGGTAGTAATAATCTCATGAACTGTTGGTCGCAGTCTTTGGCTGTAAAACAAAGAAGAATCAAACATGACAAGTATCATAATTTGATACAGGTAGGACCTCAAAAAGTAAGAGGAAGAATGACATTCTATACAACAATTTGCCATGACGATGTCAAACTCCACTATAGCAGCCACTTGATGAATCCGTTATCTCCTATGTATTCTCAAGCATTAAGTGTTTCCAATAATAGATCACCTCCAGGTTTTTCAGCTTTATCATTTATGTCATTGGCGTACAAAAAGAAAACAACCATCAGAACTACAAGAAGGGCAGAAATTGTCAACTTCCTAGATGATAGCACATGATAACGAATTGCTATCTTAAGATGCCCGGATCCTAACAACTGCTGGGTAGTTCAGAAGTACTAAAGTCGTTCTTACCGAACTATTTTGCAAAAACAAAGAGAGGCAATGTAAGCAAACAGAAAAGTACAGAGCCATCACTACTTTCACATTAAGATCCCATGTTAATTACAAGAGTGAGATTAGAAATGGCTATCTCAATGTGCTAGGCATGGAATTTTAAGCAAAGTGGGCTGATGGACAAGCCAGGAATTTCGTCCCTGGAATTTTATTAATTCTCAAAATCCACTGCATTCAGCAAGAAACAGAAATAAAACGACATTTTCTGTGGTAAGAAAGAGAATACCACCCCACCTGGTGTGTGCACAAGAGACGCACTTGAAGCTAAAGGGTATCCGATCTAAACATATTAATTCCTTATTGCACATGACTCCCAAGTATGGCCCTCGAGCAAAATGGAAAATATAGGCGGATTCACTACGACAAGTGTGAGGAGAATCATGCCGAAGGAGCAAATGAAAAGTAAATGTTCGGGTCTTCTACAAGGCGAAAAGTTAGCTCAAAAGTTTGCAAAATGGCTGTAAAACTTACCATATTATAGCACCAGCAGCTGCAACTTTGCCAAGCATGCATAAGCATTCAACCATAGTTTGCAAATACTTCACATGAAGGGGAGCATCGCTCTTTCGCATTGTTTCCTACATTCAAATTTTACATCCAAAAGGTTAACCCATTAGCCAAGATACACCTTATAGAGGTCAAACAGCAGTCTTATGTAGAATGTATAGTACTCATACAACAAATTCATCTGGAGTGGAGAAGGAAAGCCATGTTGGAATCAGATGAGAGACAATTTTCACATCCTTGGAATTACTATCGCCACCGTTCACTCTTACTGAGGCAGCATACCCATCTAATGTAGCTTCATCATGCATATCCAAAGCACCATCATCATCGTGGCCGTCATATGATGAACTGAAACCAATGGTCAGCAGAAATAAATGGCTCAGTTAGAAGGCAAGACTACGTAGACAGGAACCGAAAAGGTGATGTCGAATGAGGAATATAGTGAATTTTCTTGTATAGAAATTCAAGAGGGCTGACAAAGGTTGAATGTAAGAAGTAATTCTTCTTGAAACACTTTTGAAAGCATATTTTCCATTTATATGGGAATGGCTTATTCAGGAAAAAGAGAAGGCAACATAGTATCTAAAGTTACAGCTAACCACCAACTTACATAGAACTAACATAATGAAGTATTCCTATAGAAACGCAAGAGGGCACCTCTAAAGGTTGAATGTAGAAACTATTTCAGTCTTGTAGGAGTGTTTTCCACCTATATGGCATTTGTTCATCCAGGGGAAACTGGAGGGTAGTTGGCAACATGGCACCTAAACTTGCAGCAGACTGTTAACTTACCTAGAAACAGAGCGCTTTCTCTGTTTCCATGTCTTGAAAGAAATAGTTACAAATCCCAAAGTTGACCAGCCACAACTTGAAGAGTAGATTTCTATTCCAGCCAAATAATCAGGAAATATGCAGAAAAGGATGCAAATTTCAAACTGAAGTAGGCAAGGCCTTGCTCACTAGGAAGTTAAACAAACTCTGAGGAGGCTTTTTCACCTTGATCCAGGGATAAAATACTGATCAACCAGATATGGGCCCTGTTCATTGCTACCTATCGGCACCAGTTTATAGCTTGTGATAAGCTTTTACAATATTTGTTGTAACTTATAAGCTATAAGTTGGATATTTTCAGCTAAAGGATTTACCTTTCTAACCCATTGATCAATGCCTCCTGCCGCGGATTAATACCTTCTCTTTTCATTCCGAACTCCATTGATGTTGTTTTAGTTTATTAGAATTGATTTACAAAAATCAGCCTGAGAACTTAGGAAGCTACTTTAGGAACTTTCTAATAGTCTAATGCTTTTACAAGTTAATTTATTGATGGAAGTACCAGTTCTCAGATAATACGCTTAACGAACCTATTCCATAAGCTGCAACAGATGGGACCTACGAATATATATCCCCCAACATTAAATTACAAAAAATTAAAGAAATATTTACAAAGAGTATTCTTTAAATCCATGCAGGAAAGTAACAGGAAAGTGTAGCTGAAAGAAGATCTGCCAGCAGTTAAAGAAGATATGTAGACGTCGCAGGATAATATTAAGAATGGTTATCTTGCTTTACCCTCCATCGACTGAACTAGGTCTGTAAGATCCATCTCCAAAACCATTAGCACCAAATTGATTGTCGCCTTTCAGTAACCTAGTTCTTCGAGAAAGAGGCTGTGAATTGTTAATTGAAAATGAAACGGCTGTGGTAGTTGGAACTGCATCATCCATGTCATGTATACTTGAGGCACCTGAGCTGCAAAAAATAAAAGTAATCAGCTAAATAGAGTAGTACTTTCATAAAACGCTTACAAGTGAAGCTCACGGACTCGCGGTGATGCCAGGAAAGCGTAATAGCATCACTGAAGTGAATAATCTCAGAACTAGACTACTCAAATCAAGACAGAAGAAAATAAGAAAATTTTTATCAGAAACTGTAAGAGAGGTGAATCATTTAGTAGCATGGTCAAGTTAGCCAATATTTGAAGCTCCGCCCAAAAGAATATGGCGGAACAAATAATATTAACCCTAGCATAAATCAAGTGATGCTTAAAGCATACAAAAACGTAGAAAAAAAAACATAAAGAACAAACAAAAGGTTTACCTGTGTGCACCCTTATTATAAAGATGTGCATGCAAATCTTCCAACACTCTGTAAAAGAGAATTCCTCGCGACTTTGTCAACTCAGACCGGATATCTTGAAGAGCACCAACCTTGTCACAAGGAGACAGGATTAAGATTAGACAGTACCTCAAATTGTTATTCACAAGTTTAGAAACTTGCAGTTACCATCTGGCTCTATGTTTAGGAAGGTGAAAGGATAAATGTAAAGTAACCAAATACATGAAACAGAGGCACTGTTGAAAACATCAAAGCATTAATATAGGCATGATAAGCATGTTTTTCAATTCTAAGCCAGTTAGGGAAAAACGTTTCTTAGAGAAACCTACCGTTTGAAGGCCTTCTCTCTCAAGCATCAGTGTTGATTGAACATGTAACTGCACTGCAGCATAGAACTGATCTTCAGCAACAAGCTTCTCAATACGAGCAGGAACCTATGCCACAAAGAAAATTGTAACTCAAATGGATCCTCAGATACTTCATTATTTTTTGTCTTTCTCTAAGTAACAAGTATATTAGCTTTGTACAGAAACTAATTTACCCAAGTAAACCTAACCAAAAGGCCACAAAAATCCCCAATGAGGACGGCCAAGACTCTTCGAAACATAGAAACATTAGATTCAAAAGGGTGCTTTTCAGTCTTTCCTCACATCTACGGGGTTAAATCAGTTTCATTTTGATCTACAACAAAACTAGTAGGTTAGGTTTCCACCTACTTAAGGACCTCTTAACGATACCCTCTGTTGAGAATGCTTAAGAAAGTCCCCTCCTCCTTTGTCCTCCCATTACCTCCAAAACCCTTCTCTCCCTTCTGGTTCAAAATCCACTTCAGTGATAGTTTCTTCCTTGCCTATCCTCCTTCATTCACCCCACCTTCACCTGTCTCTTCTTCCTGTTAAATCCTCCAACTTCGATTGACTCTCGATGTCGTTAATAGATTAATACTACATTGAGTGTAAAAAGGGAAGAACTAGTGAAAACGATTTGATCAATTCAAAATATACGAAAATATAACTTTGGATACCAATTATGAAGCGAGAGTCAATTGAAGGCATACGTATAAGTTATCATTCAATGACATAGTTCAGTTCAAACCAACATGGAGAATTAGCACTAGAAAATCAAGAAAGTGGAGAAGTGCCTCTGGAGTGTAGCATGACCATGACAAAGTGGAGGGTAGCATGGCCATAAAATGTCCTAGGAAAAATTAGCTAGAATGACTCAGAGGTCAGTAGTACTCTGTATTAAGAATGTTGGACTACTAACCTGAGAATAAGTTGGATGTAAACGAAGAGAACGTGTTAATATGGATGAGCAGTCACAGAAGGACGGAACGGATAGTGTAAGGGATGAGGACACTAGCAAGAAAGTAAGTGTCACCAACCAAGGAGAAAAATCGGGAAAATTGCTTGAGATGGTCTGAACATTTAAGGCATGTGTTTCAGAACACTAGAGAGAGAAGTCAACTGCGCAAAGTTCATGAACCAAGAGGAAGTAGAGTAGACTGAGAATAACAAAGGGTAGAAGTGGTGAACGAACAGAGGATATAACTTCGATAAGCAGAAGAAACGGGGACCATGAGTTAGTCGACAAATGGGGTGGGGATATAGCTAAACAAGAAAAGTGGGACTTCTACAAAAGCTTTATAAATTCAAAAGATGGCAATGACCCAAAGCTAAAGGTAATTTATTTGGCATTTCAAAATGCTGCCAGAAAACTCTAAAACAATTTATTATCCTGATGCAGCATGATACCTGTCAGACACTGTAATCATCAATGTTTTGATCTTTTTAATACTAGCTATAATGGATGTCTTCTGATATAATGCATGTCAACTAAATGTAAATGCAAAAAGCTAATTCACTAACCTTAGCAATGCCCTCAATCTGATCTAACAAAGAGATTATGTGACGCAACGTAACCGAGCGATACCATAACTGGTGCAGTTGCTTGTTATGCGCCCCAAGAAGTTTCTTTGCCTCTGCTAAATCAACCTTTAAGACCCCAACACTTTGAGTAGATTCACTAAATAACCGCAAAATCTGGGAACAGGAAAAAAAATTGGTTGAGCCCACCACCACCTTCTCCCCAAAAAAGAGAAGGAAAAACAATTTAAGCTTAAGAACAGAAAAAAAAAAAAAAACACCAGCAGGGAACCAGATCATTGGCATAATTAACAGGAAGTGTGCTAAAAGACAGCAACACCATATCATGATCATTTAGCACTAAGTTCTTAACACAAGAACGAATTAGCTACAAGATGTCGGAGAAGAAAACTAAAATTCTATAAATTAGAGATTAGTTGCAGGATTGTTCAAATCTAGTAGTGATCCCACCCCAAAATCCAGTTTATTTGTAATGCTCCCGCTCCAGAACCTCGCACCGTGCACTAAGGGTTAGAGGGCATTATTCTCAATTTGTTCATCTTTTACTTGGCAATATTGGCATCTGCTAAATGATGAAAGTACTGACGGAGACAGTGAATGCATGTTAGTTAGTTACAACTGAACCTTGAAAGCAATTCAAGATGCTAGGCATTGTCAAATAAGAAAGAATGTGCAAAATCAAACTAACGAGGTTTCTTGTCTCGATATAATAGTGCCAAGTAGTAACTAATCAAGGTCGATACATCGATGAGCATGGGGGAGCAGAAGTTTAAAGATCTTCTAAACAACATAGCTCATGGGACAACATAGAATGGATAGGTTATGCCAAGAGAATCAACAGATGGAGCTGCAATATATATGAAAAGGTGAAGTCTTTGCAAACCATCTCTTAGCAAATATTAAAATCTGCAAGAAACTTGCATGTTTTTAGACTTTGGAGTATCTAGGAGTTACACTAGATCTAGATGCATAGTACAACCTAACTAAGGAGGAAAATCATATCAGTCCGGTACTGCTGCGTGCGTTTTGAGCAATTTTGCAGTGAGATAGACGGGGGACATAATAGTACACCAATCTGACCGTAACATCATCTTATGAAGTGAGATCATGTTCCTCAGACTTATTAGGACTGCCAAGTTGTTGTTTAATGAACTTGTCATTTACAAAAAGTCTACGATTGTTTTGAACTTACTTCACCGACATTTTTCTGAACTTCACTTCCCATTCAGAAATAGTAAATTATAACTGAAGTATACTCCCTCTGTCCCAAAAGTGTTGATCAACTTCCAATTTTAGGACGTCTCAGAATTATTGCTCAGTTTCCGGATTTAGGTTATAAATTTGATACTATTCCATTTTTGCCCTTATGTATTTAGTGATAATATTACAAGTCTCAATTACTCCATTGTTAGTGGGACCGACCTCTTCATTAAGACTCATCAACACCCACGAGTCTGCCTCTTCCGGCCTGTCTGCCTCTTCTTGCCTTTTCAACCACCATGACCACTATGTTCTCTCTCCTTCATATCCTCTTTTCTCTTTCTTTATTCTCTGTTTCTATGGTTTCTTACGGAGGGATATCAGACCATGTTACGATGTTCTAGGTGGCACACTGGTTGTGTCGAGTCCGACGAGTTTGATGTGGTGATGTCAATGATTTTGTGGGGATGCTTTCGTTTTCTTACGGTTGCAGCGGTCGGTTTTCATGGTATTACCAGAGTTGATGGTTGTTGAGGCACGAGTTGTGAAGCTTGCTAATCATGGGCCTGATTTGGGCATATGCCTCGCTGTACTGCTGGATGTTCTTGGCGATCGCCTGGGCATTGAAGGCATACACTGTGGAGTTGTTCGTTTGTCTTGGCATATGAGGCGCACGAGTTGGGGTTATACTTTCGCTTAAGCGTAGGCGTGGAGCCCTTGTTTCATAATTCAAATGGTGGTAGAATCGGCCAATTCAACCACATTGAATTAGTTTTGGTTCCAGCCCCAAATCTGTATTTCAGAGGATTTTTCCATTGTTTACAATGAAAAAATGACGAATCAGCCAAGGTATTTCAACTGGGTTTATCTGATGTGCCCCAGTTTGATGGACACGTGATCAAATCATTGGTATTGATAAAGACTTCTTAATACTCTTCGGCAGTAGTTTTCCAATGGGCAAGGAAGCAGTTTTAGAACCAAAAAAATCAATAGAAGTTAAACTGAAAATTTAAGGAATCCGAGCTATAAAAATGGTTAAGAAAATCAAAATCCACAGCTGAGAAACAAAGGTGACAGAAGAGAAGTTCGGAAAGTAACCGTGGGCCTAGATGGCATACTGGGCAACTTATAAAAGATGACCAGCTACCTAAATTAGCGTGTAAAGTCAATATGGAGCAATTATTGTGGCATGGAAGGAGCAATTAATGTTCAACTTTTTATATGTTATCTCTGCATTTAAAAAAAATATTTATCTACTAGCTTTTCATAAGAAGAATGCGAGTACAATTGTAAAAGAATGAAAAGATGTCACTAAAACAAAAAAAACAAACAAAATCCTCTAAGGTAAGCAATAACATTGATGATGTCAAAACTCATAACATGCTAACAATATATTTTTATCGCTAAATGGCGATAATATCAGGGTAGTATCACAACCCCAATGACTTTTAAGAGGTTGCTTCTCAATCCAAAATCAAAACCTTGTGTTTCAACTATACCAATCTAGTAGTGAACCGTTAGGTTGATATATGATTTTGGACAACGTGAACATACCATATTTTGTAAAAAGGAGAGACATATATTCTGTGGATGTTCCCTGGGTTGACTCACATTTATCCTAAGACTTGACCCACCGCAAGTCTACATACACCTTCAGACCCATTTTCCATTTCCATAGCACCACCACCATCAAACCCAATTATACCTCAAGATTGTTTCCCTCTCTTTTAACTTGCCTATAATATTTGCCCACTACCAACATCAATGAACACAGCACGTCAACCACACTAGCTACAACTACCCATCACTACAATGACCATGAGTAACTCCCTGCAAATTGGATCCGATACCACTGTAAAAGCTCTGCCACATAATAACCCTTTTGTCCCCACACCCCCATGGACAAGCACCCCTCGAGACACAACACAGCTATCAAATTGAAAGGCAGACCAGAGAAAGGAACCAATAAAAGCTGAAATAAAAACAACTGCAAAACCAAAAATGTTTGTCAAGGACAAAAATCATGGCCCGCTCGCTGACATCCAAATTTCAAACTATCAATATCTTCTAAAAGGCAAGAACTGTCAAAGTGATTACTTGGTCCATCATCTTATCAATTAACACTTGGAGATGTAAGGCTGAAACTAAATTAAGTGGACGGAGAAGATCAGGGGTTTGTGAAATAAGGAAAAAGAAGAAGGGTTTAAGGAAGTGTGTCTTTATTCTCTAGGGTGTAGTGAGCGGATGTTATGTAGGAGAGACAAGCCCTTATATTTTAGCACCTCATGGGTATAGAAGAAGAAGGGCTATCTGGGTCATTTCATCAGAACCGTCGGGCCAATTGTTATTTCATCCAGTCAGAGGATGGATCAGATATTTCTTATAGGTAGCGGATATGAGTGATAATACCCCCTAACCTCAAGGGGTTTAGGGATATTATCCCAAATGAACAATAACAACTTCATTTGTTACTGTCAGAACAAGGTACTATGATAACAAGGCTCGAACCAGAAAAATATTGGGAGAAGGGCCAGATTAACGATGCCTTTAAGGAATAAAACACATCAATCAAGGGAGTGAACAGCACAATTATGCAAAGTCTACACCATAAAGCATAAAACCTTTAAATTTAGAAACAGAGGACGGATGAAAAACTCTGTAGTAAAAATAAAAAGACTTCCCCCATATATGAGACTCCTTGTCCCAACAAGTTCTGGATCGACTATATGAATCCCTCTTCATTAGTTCTGATCACATGTTCCCCAACAAATTCAGAGCAAATCAAGTCCTTTCTCTCTAATTCCTTATTGAGGCATTAAAGGCCTACTTTGAATGATGACACCATCTAAACCAAAGCTCTCTCATCTATCACGGCACCCCCACCCACCAACCCCCAACCCACCCCTCCCCTTTTTTTGGTGAAATGAAATGCCTAATTATTATCTTTCCTTTTGTGGCCACTTACCCACCTCAGCGTTATTATTAACCAAATACATGCGTTATGCTGCCACTTAGTTGCTCAGAATTGCAAACATCAGCATTGCAGGCCTCATTGCCATCCTATTACATTTTCCCTTTTGCTTTAGAGGAATTTCAGTTGCACAAATCTCCGGAAGTACGACTCCACTTTCTCCAACCTTCATTCTCAATCTTACCCTCCAAATGCAATATTGACCCGAGATAGTCAAAAAAGTATATAAGATTTACCGCTTCTCTAACCGCATCAATCAACACTAATTCATCTCCAAACAACATAGACCGCATTCTTAAGATAAGCTAATAAGGTATTGCTGGATTATTATAAAAGAACAAGCCACTACCCCTGTGATGAGTCATTGACATTCAGCCTATATAGATACGAGTGTGTCAATGCCACTCCCAAATATATAAGACAAAAAATAGACAAATATAAAAATCACTTAATTATCCAAATTAAAGCAAGTGCTAACAACTAGAGAGAGATGCAGGGGATAGAGGAAGGTAGTTTACTAGTCACACCTAATGTAGCTTTGCAAGGAAGGTTATCTAATACCAACAAGATTGCCACTTTGAGGTTCAGCAGAGCTGTGAACGCACTTTGAAGAGCAAAATTCCCAAGTCTAACAGTTTTGCTACGGGCAGAACAAATGTATAGTCAAGATCACCATTTACAAAGTTAATTTACTGTACTGGAAATTCCTTAAAGAATGTTGAGCGCATAACGAATTCAGAAGGCACTGTCCCTTAATCTATAACATGCTAACTTGACCTCATATTTCTTGCTTGATAAAACAACGACTTAAACTCAGGAACGCAGTCAAGAACAAAGTCAGTCGGAAATGCAAAAGCAAAAAAGGTACAGCTCGCTTACTAAAATAGAACAAGGTGTGGGGAGAGAGGTGCTATTTGTCAGAAGTAGGAAGGCAAAGGGGCAGAGTATCAAGAGACCTGAGAATAATTTTGAATTGCTTTGTTGAAGCCACTATGGTAAGCATGCACTACTTCATCTACAACTTCCTCGATAGTATCACTCTGGCTCTTCAAGTCTTGAACTTCACCCTCACGATCTTTTGATGTCAGAAGATGGACGACGTGTGGTAACGAATCAAAACGTGCAGCAGCCCAGCTCTCATCTATTCTTGAAAGCTCTTCTCTCAAATACTGTAACAATAAGTACATTATGCATATTAGTCAATTGTCCAATGAAAGGCATGCTCGGGGTATGAAGTATGAAAACAAGATAGAGAAAGGGATATGAAAAAGATCAAGAGCATTAAAGACAGTTCTCACTCAATAGTGAGCTAAACGTGGTCACAGCAATTATATTTTCTTTTTCTCGTGACAGATGAATTATACGAAAATATACAGCAAGGAAAATTGGATTCACTACTGAGCGTAAATTGGGTCAGTATGAATCTTTTTGTGGGACAAGAGAATGATATGCCTGTACACATACGTACGTATATGATACACACTTCTTTTTTAAAAAGTTATTATGAAGAAAATCTCTCGAATACAAATTAATGGTTGACCCATCATTCCAAACGCATAGCCCCTCATTAGATGCTAACCTCCATCTTTTACGTAAAGCCTTTGGAACCTTATCCCCACTCCATCTCCAGAGAAAGTCACTGACTGAACTTGGCATCAGCCAAACTATCCCAAATAAGACAAACCTGCACGCACCAAAAGCTTCAGAAGTCCAACATCACAGTAGAGCAACAAAAGATGACTGATTCCTCATCCTTCTACAATCTACCACCCTCCTCCGCGATGAATATTAATCTCCACAACCACTTTTCCAAGAGGGACTTATGGAAAAACCTCAACTACTTCAAATCCGACCCACCTTTAGCAATTGGATAGTAAATAGTATTACTCCATAACACCAAGTGATACCTAGAATTATACTCATTCACCTGCCAAAGAAAATTGCTCTTAAGTTTCACAAGTCTCTCTAACAGGGACCCTGGTCAGGGAAAAGAGACAGTAGCTTGGAAGACAGAGAGCTCTTGAGAACAGTACGCCTCCCTCCTTTGGAAATGGTCCCTTCCCCAAGCCAACCTAGACTCGGATCTCGCAACAACGGAATCTCAAACTGATCTGACATCCACTTGGCTCCCAAAGGTAGTCCAAACTGACGTAGGAAAAGAGCACACCTTGAATCACAGAAGGTCTGCCGACACTGTTAATATCTCCCCCGCAGGCAAGAATTTACAATTAATCGACTAGTTTTTAACACAGACACCACTTAAAAGATTAAACAACCCCTTCAAATATCTCAACATGGCCTTTTCTATCCCACGAAAAGAAGTTGTATCATCCACAAAAAGCAAGTGATAATAACATCAAAGACACCCCACCATGGAGGCTTTTTGACCAAAATCTGATCTGCTCTCCCTATCCACCACAAAAGACTGTTTTTCTACAACTCACCCCACCCATTCATCATATCCTTCAACAAACCCACACTTACCTAAAAGGCTGAGAAAACCATCCATAAGGCGCTTACAACTATTCATGCCAATTCTACCTCTCGTCAAATTGCACGTGAGTCAACATATCCTGTCAAAACTTCAGCTAATAGATTAAAAAGCCAGCCCGAATCACTCTTCACTAACCTATTTTCCAAGGAATCATTAGGTATGAGCACCGCAACAATACGTCAACAAAAGCATCTGGTATCTCAGTCTCCGGAAATCCCTTCGAGCACCCTAAGCAGCCAATTAGGCATCTAGCCAACAACTTAGAATTTACCAACCAACCTCAGTCTGAATTCTTGAATATTTTTGCCTCCCCCTTGTTCAGAATCAGAGTGACGAAAGAAGCATTAAGACTTCATCCAGAACTTACAAACCCAAACAACTCTTGAATGACGATCACTTCATCTTTTATTACCAGTTTACCACATCTTCCAGTAAACTTGCCAACAATGCTGAAAAAAGCCATATTTGCCATAAAATAGAAGTATTGAGTACTTTCAACCCCTTCATGCAACCCTAAAGCCCTAGATTACTACCGCCAACCTTAGTTGCAGGAAACTCCTAATATGGTGACGTTTCTCTCTCGGAAACTTGCTTTTGCGATCCCAAGTTAGGAGCTCCATGGGATCTCGTCCCAAGCTAAGATGGGAACTTGATCCCACTAGTTGGATAGAGATGCATGGAACAAGTGATAGAATACATGAAAATCAAGCTCTTTTCAACTCAATTCCTTGTTTCTCTCTTCCTTCAAGTCCTTAAAGTCTCCTTGTCTGTTGTTGCTATCTATGTAAACTATGCTAAACAAATGATAATACTCTTTACGCATTTATTTATTCAAGCCGCTCCCAACCTCAGATTCTTCTTGGTGCTTACGCTTCCCCGCCCCCGCCCCCGCTCCCGCCCCCGCACCCGCACCCGCCCCCGCTTTGTGCAACTAAGCCTCCAACTATTCCTCTCTTTCAATCTTTTCCCCAGCTGAAGTTACCCCTGCACTATCTTTACCATCCAATTCTCTGATAACGTCCGTAGCCCATGCACTATGGTTTGCATCCTACCATAATTCTCCTTGTTCTACCTACTACAATCACGATCATCCTTAAGTAATTTCCCATTAAGAGCCAAACACCAAAGGTCGCCCAACTAAATGATCCTTCCCACCAACTTTTCACCTAGGCTAAAAAGCCTTCTCCTTAAGCCACTTGTTTCCAACGAGGAAAGGGCTTTGCCATTTCTCAAGGACAATAATCATGTACTGACCTTGGCAAGCCAGACAAATATACGCTTGGGAAGATGTTCCCTATGAAATAATTTTCCGCCAGTCCATAGGCCAGAAAAGCACCATTTCATCCATTCCCATGTTTCTAAACAGACAAGACAAAAAGAAGCACCTCAAAGCACATCCCCCTTTCCACCACCCTCTTGTCCCGCACATTGAGCACATACAGGAAGTACCTATTGCATCACAGAGAGGCGCGATCCATCCACATGTTGGTCATTGCCGCGGGATTTGTGTCAAGAAATTGTTATCCTTCCTTTCAAAGGAATCTATTTATGTTGAGACTGGAATTCGTTGAAGAGATTTTGGCACTACTTATTGGCTTCAGAAATTGAGTATGAAAACTATGACTCTTGCAAGTTGTGTGGTGCAAAAGTAACTATGACACGAGGTCTATTATCAGCTGCAAAATCATAGTTTGCCATTGGTTACTTCCTCAGGAAAAGTTAGAAGAAAAAAAATACTCCTACTGTAGGCCTTTTACTTGGTCTGCGGTTCTTGATGGTATAATGAACAGGTCTGCAGATAACTTGAGGAAAAAGAATACTACCTCAATTGTTGCCATATGAGTGCAAGGTCAACTTCCTAAACTCAAGAGGGTTTAAAACCTAGCGGTTCTATATTACAGCTCTGACCATTATGAATAGGAAGTGTGAACCACATACTTCACTTTCCCTACAAGCCAGGTTATGAAATATAATATCCCCATACTTGAGGTGAATTGGACAATGCAGAAGCTATATGGTGGCAACTAAAAGGAGCACATGCAGGAAAGAAAGGAAAACATAACTATAATACAGTTCAAACTATGTTAAAGGAGATGTTTAAGGATTGTACGAATGACAATTGCCTAGGAAGCACCGACACCTCATATAAGTCAAAATATGGTGCCCGACACCTACCAACACCTCGACACCTCCGGACAAGTATCCGATACCTCTCAAAGGTGTCCAAATTTATTTATTTTTTTAATTACCGGACACCGTGTCGGACACCTCTTGAAGAAGTGTCCACTTCTATGGGGCCAAAATACAATATTTCAAACTTTTTTCTAGGACAAATATGTGGTTTTTTTAAAATGAACTTTTAGGCCAAATGGTAATCAAATCAACCTGGCAAAAGGTACTTTATTCTTTCTCTCTCATCTCTTTCTCTTTTCCTTCTTTTTGTTACTTAAAACATCCAAGCTTGCCGGTCCAAAGTAAGCTAGGTCAACATCTCCTGCCTCATTCACAGACCCATTTGGCTATATAAAACCTCTCTTTCATACCTTTGGTTCCATGTCCCTTTTCCTTGTCTCGTGTTACTGTTAAAACTCTAATCTTGGTATTGTTGAGACATTTAACCACTTTCTTGTTAAGGAACTTCTTTCTCTTTACTGTTGAGACTATTACATGTCATTGGCTTTCTTTCTCATCCATTTTGGACGAAATTCAGTTGCTCCAATTGGATGTTTATCTTTTATATATATTTATTTAATATCTAAATCTATATAGATACAGACATATAAAATAAATATATATATAAAAATTTGGCGGTGTCCTACAATGTCCAAAATCTGATTTTTTTAGAAATTGCAGTGTCCAGTGTCCTGGTCCGTGTTCGTGCTACCTAGACAATTGCCAATTTGAGGGTGTTGAAATTCCTTAAGCTCCGGTAACACAAGTTGTTGTAAGGATTTTTAGCTTATTGGTAAATCTTTAGTAATGGTTTCTTCTGCCTCCTTGCAATAAGTTTGACAAATATCGGATTCTTCGGGTGGGTGGTCTCTTCTTTGTACTTTTGCCTCTCTCGTACAAATCGTGCATGCACAGTTGGTGATACATTTTATCAAGAACAAATTTGGCCACTTCAGAAGGAATGATTTCACTTCATACAAGTTAAAATATGTTTCTTGGGCACTTGCTCTCTTGAATGCAGATCATGTTATGTTATGTTAAGTACGTTTTCTGGAGTTTACAGAGGACATTTTGCCTTTGGCTTCACTATATTAGTGTCTGATATACTCTACATGGGTTGCAACCTATGTTACAAGAAGCTTCAAAATGCGGGAAGTACCCGTGTCAAACACCTGACACTTGGACATGGGTATGGGATATGTATCTCAAAGGATATGCAACTAAAAACAATATATTGTAGTGTTTGTTTTAGTTCGTTATTGCTTTCAGATGATATAAGTTCAAAGTAAAACAATGTGCATCATAATAAACACGATGTTAACAAAGGGGTGACTAAGTAATTAAACTATGGGAATATTTTACAATGTCGCCATATCTTGCGTTTTGAACATTAAACAAGTGTGACAGTTAAACTAGCATACGACTCAGACACTCCATGTAACATAGGTTGCAACTAAATCTTTGGTGCCTCTTTAACAATATTGCAAGAACAAAAAGGTCAATTATTACTGACGATAAACAACTGGCCCCCTTTCTTAAATACTCAATTGAAACATTTGAACGGCTTAAACTTGTATGTCAAAAAAAAAAATCCCACAGTATTGATCTATGAAGCACCGGTGCGGCACTTGAGGTGAAGCACCGGCACCGGATACTCGTCGGGTGCGGATGCAGCTCGGGTGCGGCATCGGTGCGTGTCCGATTTTATTGAATTGCTTTTTTAATTTCTTAAATACCAAGTGTGGCTCGGGTGCGTATCCGAGCTGTGACCACTGGAGATCTGTGACCACCGTGCAGATTCATGACCACCGGCGACTCTAGCGACCACCGGCAAGGAATCAGAGAGGAGAGAGGAGACCGGAGAGAAGAAGACGGAGGAGGGAAGGAGAAGATCTCACCGGTGAACCAAGTGCGGTGCAGCATCGTTTGGTGCTGCGGTGCTGCAGCGCAGGGTCGTTTGGTGTTGCGGTGCTGTGGTTGGAAGAAGGAGAAACTGTACAAGCCTTGTACATCGATGTTACCGAGGTGGCTGGTGTGGCTGAAAGTTGATTATAAAGACTTTTAACTTTTGCTATTTCATATTTGTACCCACTTATTAACTTATGTTTTAAATCAGCCCTAATACTTCAAAGAAATAATAGTATTACACATAAAAACTTCATTGTATTCACTTATACAATTTCAATATTTACAAAACAGTCCAAACTTAAGAAATTATCACTAATTTAGTTGAAAACTTTAAAATTCAAGAAGCAACCCATTAAATTTAACGAACTCTCACTATTTTAGTTGGAATATTTACGTTTTTTTACATATATCTAACACATTTTAAGATTCAAATTGTTTACAAATTCAATAATAAGTGTATATAGTTAAAAAAAATATTTATAAAATATGTTGTATCCCCGCCGCACCCGTATCCTAAAATTTTCAAAATGACGTATCCGCACCCGCACCCGCATCCGTGCTTCTTAGGTACTAATCAATTTGGGTGAACGACTATGAACAAAGGTGGCTTAGCAAGACTTCAATCACTGGTGTTAGTTACTCGATATCCAATACTTGGCTCTATCCATTCATATCCATTTGCAATAACAGTACTCCTTCTTTTTGAAAGAGACTTTAACTTCTAGGAACAAAAGGCCTGATACGAAGTAACTGAAAAGCAATATACTGTACAACCTCGATTACTATGGTCGAGTTATTCAAATTGACTCATCTACGGGGCAATACCTCTGGCAGCAACAAATATACTACTGCTCTAGCCTACTTCACATTTACTCATTTACCATGATCATCTCAACAAAATTCTAACCTGTTTCATCTCATTTTCTTCTAAAGGTCAGGTTTATTAAGGTGAAACTCTTCATCAACAGTCCATAGTTATAACTCGGGAAGCCAAACTTCACATGCCTCGATAACTATGTGTAGCAGCAAAATAGATAAGTCCTTGCTTACTTCCACACTTCAATATACATTCTACCTCTTTCAACCGTGACCATTTCAACTCGTAATCAGCTTCAACTCCCTTTTTCCATCAAATATTAGGTTTATTACTATCATGATATGAAATGCGTCATCAACGCTCCATATCCATGATAAAATCCATTAGATTTCACTGAGTTCTGCAAACCTATACGATCTACTCAGCAACACCCAAAAAAGCTTACGAACTCTATCACTACTTACTTTTTCCTTGAGCAATGCTCATTTAGCCGAATAAGCAATGTGATGACGCTAAATTCCATAACAATATCATAGCTCATGCTCTAAATACACATCGACTCAATTTGCGCAACAACGTTAATTTACAGCGAAACCTATTTCCAACTAAGTTTCAGCTGAATCAGCGCATTTCTCGGGACAAAAACAAGAGATTGAAAGTGATTTACTTACCGCTTTGTCTCTGGAGACAGGCAATCCGTCGAAAATTCCCATTCCAAGCCGATCAGCTCACACACAAAGTCGAACAGCTGAAAACAACACAAAATGAATCGAATTTGTGTGAACAGAGGTAGATCGACAGGCAGTATATATGTGTGCTCACCGAAGGGGAGGAGGGGAGATACGAGTGGGATCTGTAATTCCAATTGATTCCAACTGGCTCGTAATGTAGTGCATTAAGCAAACGACCGTGGCATGGACGAGGCTTTTTACAAGACGAAACAGCTTTAATGTATTTACCATTTTACCTCATAAGCTAGATAAATGTGGACAAATGTGGTCTTTGAACCATAAGCTATTCGCCGTCTTAGTTATTTAATTAATTGAGACAACAACCTGGATAGCCTCTCGATTATAAGCATATTACCATATTAGTCCTTAAATAAATTATTTTGCCATATTAATTCATAAACACTACGTCGTTTGCTATCGTGGTCCTTTTCTCCATTTCTGTCGAAAAAACAGTTAATGGCCCCCATAGCAGGAACACTTGAGTCATTTTACAATGCTCGAGAATAAGAAACTCCATTATGATCCCCGAACTCTTAATGTGACACTAAATTAGTTCATGAACTAATTATTGCACTCTTAGTTGTTTAACATTGCATCATTAACCAATTTCTTCCTTTTGGTCACTTCAATCACGGTTTTGTACGTCTAAGAAAAAAGTCAATAAGTTGTCACCATGATCATGGTCTTTTAGTATAAAAAATAATAACCACAAATCTTTTAACGAGGTGGCTTTTTTCTTACTATACACTACCAACACCCTTAATCCAGGGGAGGGATGTAAGTTAGATTGAGTTTTTATAGGTTTAACCAATTCAATTCAAGAAAATGGTGACTCTTACCCCGGTCCAGTTTGCTTAATTAAATGGGATAAGATGGGTTGACTCAGTATTATGGTAGATTATATTGGGTTTGGCATCATAACCTATATCCATAGTAGTCATTACCTACCACCGTCATCACCCAGTCACTACCATTGCTACATGTTGCAAGCAGCCCCTAGCTCTATGCCATAGGCAGTAAGTCGCCAGTTGCTACTTTTGGCAATTATAACATCCGACCATAGATGGCAACCACCGCGACCGGTTGTCGCCAACCCCCAACCTCCTGTCGCCACCACCTTACCTTTAACCAGCAATCGACCGCCTGAGGCAGGGGGCAGGCTACAGTCCATCGTTGGTTGACGGTAGGGTGGTGGCGGCTGGACGTTGGGGGTTGGCGACAGCCTGGCTACAGTCATCTACTGATAGTGGTAGCTAATGGCACACTAGTAGTTGAGGCAGCGACGAAGTGGTGTCAGGGATGAGATGTCGCAGTGTTTGTTGTGTTGGTGGCAGAAAAGAGGGTGTTGATGGTGCATAACAAAGACAAAAGCCACCTTGTAGAAAGTCACTTTGATGGGATATACAATGACTTTTTATTGACGTATGAAACCGTGATTGAAGTGATCTGAAGGAAGAAATTGGCTAATGATGCAATGTTAAAAGACCAAGAGTGTAAGAATTAGTTCGGGGACTAATTCAGTGCCATGTTAATAGTTTGGGGACCATAAGGGAGCTTTTGTTCTTGAGGATTGTGAAATGACTATAGTGCCCCTACTGTGGGGGCCGCTAACCGTTTTTTTTTATGAAAATGGAGAAAAGGACCACGATGGCAAACAGTGTAGTGTTTAAGGACTAATATGGTAAAAAAATTATTTAAGAACTAATATGGCAAAACGCTTATAGTTGAGGAACCACCCAGATTGTTGTCTCTAAAAAAATCTTCTAACTTCACATAAATCATTTCCTCTATTTCCGTCAAACTATTCTCTTTTGTGGCCCACACAAGGACACTAGAGTCATTTCTTAATCATCAAGAATCAGAAGCTCACTTTTTTTTGGTTGAAGATAGAAATATATACCAGGATGAAAGATTAGTGTATAAGTACACAGAGATAATAAACAAAACGGGCAAGCAAGCCCTCTCAGATTAAAATAAAAGAAGTAAAGAGACTAATTATCAAAACAGAACTGTACAATACATCACGAATGATTGGTATGGCAAGCAGATTCACCATCAAAGCACCAAAGATGAAACAGCATCTCCACCAGCTAGGATCAGGTAAAACGTAATAGCATCCGATACCAAACTGATTCACTCTTGTCAGATGCTTTCACCTGATTGAGTCACCAAATAACTAGTACAGACGGTAAGGCCAATGTCTTTCCCTCGGGCAATATGTACAGTGTGAAAGCTGTTGCAACAAGTTAGCAACCTGATTGATTTACATCAATCAAAACCTGTATCCAGAAATCAGAGTGAGTGAGCAGAAAGATAACATGAAAGTAACCAAAAGAATGCAGCCACTAAAGAGCTAAAAGTAAACAAGAGGTTGTTGTATTGAAAAAATCAACAGCAGTAATCAAAAGCTCACTAATAGTCCCTGGACTATTTACGTGTTGCTCAATTAGTCCTCAACTAATCCCTGCACTCTTGGTCCTTTGAAATTGCACCATTAGTCAATTTTCATCATTTTGATCACTTCAATTAAGTTTCATATGTCGATGAAAGAAGTCAGTATGTACCCCATCTTATAAGGCACGACCATGACCATGGTCTTTCAGTACTGTAACCACTAATCTCTCTACAAGGTGGCTTTTCTTAGGGTCTACTATTGCGTGTTCGACCACAATCTCAACCTTAGTAAAAACATTAAATAGATTGTCAAACTCTAATCCACGTTATCAGAGTCTACTCCAACTCAAAGATTATCTGAGGGTTACAAATCTACCTAATCTCATATCAGGGCAAGTGAAGTCATGTAGATAATATTAGGTCAAAATACGCGTGCATAACATATTGTTAATTTCAAAATCATTTGAGAATAGAGCACAACAAAATTCTGACAATTAGATTAGCATAAACAGCATCTATGGCTATTACCATTTTGGAACATATCAACACATATTAAGCAAACACCAACCATAGAGAAACAGCGATGGTTATGCAGCAAAGCATCTGACATTAATCACAACAAACAATGATCTCAATCAAACGTTTTGGGACCAAATGATAACAATAATCACAATCAGCAATCAAAACGAGAAAATGTTTAACAAAATCATATCTATTAACTCTCGAGATTTACGATACACCTTTATGACATTCCACAAATGGCGAGTACAGAAACAACGGTATGGGTATAATGAAACAAAGTCAACCCAAGGACTCGAAGCAATTACAATCAGTCAGAGTTATTGGTCCTTGATAGCATTCGTAGCTTTCCCATGGCCAGTAGGTCAGATACTATTCCATCAAATCCAAATATATTTAACATAAGCAAATAAATATCCCAGAAAATTAAGACGACTCAATAAGAATGACATCTTCTCTGATGTCTTAGAGCAAATTAGCGTTCAATTAAGTCGCAACTGAGTTCAATATATAAAGGAATGAACTAAATGACATAGTAGAATTTCAAATTTCTTATCGTACTCTAAAACTAAACTTTCAGATCAAACACCAGTCATTCCTCAACAGCACCATTCTCACTCATAAATCAAATAACTAACTTAAGTACTCCTTGAACCCTACGAACTTTCAAGCACTACCAAGTTTCCCTTGACAATACATGGATGCCTGATTAGTGAATCACCAATTCATACCTATTATGATATCAAAATCTTGAACAACAAATAGAATGAGGTCCATAGAAGGATCTTTATTCCAAACATAGACAGTACAATCATAGAGAACCACAAAACAGTCAAAGACTCTCCCAACGGAGTACTTATCACAAGATCAGTTCCTAAGGATAGGTTTTCACCCTCGATCGCTATGCAAGAACAAGGGATACCAAAGAATATGACGCTCCAGAATCAAAAAATATAAAAGCATCTCATGGTTTAACCTGTAGTGTACCTGACACCACGTCACCCTATGTAGCAACATCCTGAACAGACATTAGGTAAAGCTTAGCTAATGATCTGGGCCTCTGGCCTACTGCACTTGAAACTGCTGGGTCTGGCCCTATGGCCTTGTCCTCTTCCTTGACGAGGAACAATGCTCGTTGTTACACTAGCTATAGGTGCACGACAAAAAGTTGACTGATTATTTCTCATAAATGGACAATTTCGAACCTGATGCTCCACATTGTTGTGCCTAACACATCATCCGGTCAATTTATAGCATAAACTCACCACTCTGACTTCTTCCATGCATGACACATGAGGTGGCCGGTAAAGCTGACCCGCAACCCAAACTAGTACTCTGGGTAGGTCAGATTTCAGAACTTTACTTTGGTCTAAGTCTTGTACCCTAAGCGGATCGAGCGTCTACATCCTGCGCTCCCCTAAATCCTTTATCATGCCCCGATCAAATTTTAGAACTCTATCCAGATCTCAATATCATTGAGGCGAAGTGGGCCTGAATATCATATTCTATCCTAACCTTTAACCTTGGGTACCGTGCTATGCGACTGTAAAACCTTTTCGCTAACGACTGTTAGCCCATACAAATCTATTTTGAGAAAATTCTTACTTATCTCTCTTTTATCCACCATGTGTTTACTCACGCCTACCTTCATTGTCAGACTTAGACTGTTCCAAAATGCATGCCAAATAAAGATGTTCCGTATAGCTCATCAATCAAGTTGGTATCATTCTATCTCTCAGTTGAGGCCTAAGCCCCCATTCAGACTTCTGGCATCTATCGGCCTCCATTAGTAACATCCTTACAACAATTCTAGTGAGACAACAAAATCCTCATTTCAAATTCTTCTATTGATTCCTGATCTGCCTACGTCACATTGGAAAATTCCCTTAACATCTTTTCATAAAATCTTGTAAGAAATACCGGTCAAAAATAATTCCCTAAACTATTTCCAAGTGATACCAATCAATTACTGATGAGTCGGGCTCTTTGCTACCATTTTCCACCCCTGATCGACCTCCCCTCTCAGTTTTTATACAACAATTCAATCTTTTGCCGCTTACTATAATCTGTTGCTCAAAATTTTCTCGATTTTGCTAATGCAGTTTGTTACTTCCATAAGGTCCAATAACTTCCTATAGCTAGTCGCATTTATTGGTAAATTCATCGAAGGTATTCTCATCTTTAGATTGTGGCTATGGTTGAACCGGACTCAGTACTCCTTGCTACTGGCCGAATTCTATGTCATCATCAAATTGGGTTCATGGTGTTAAGAATCATAACCATCAGTTCTGGGTTCGCTGTTCTTCTTCCTATTAGGTAGAGGTGCCCCTCTGCAATCATAAAACCTCAACACAG
The DNA here is from genome assembly GCA_033070095.1 of Escallonia herrerae. Lineage (NCBI taxonomy): Eukaryota > Viridiplantae > Streptophyta > Magnoliopsida > Escalloniales > Escalloniaceae > Escallonia > Escallonia herrerae. Next base: position 132,873 of record JAVXUP010001119.1, read on the forward strand.
TACATTTCCCAATTGAAAAGATTATTTGTCTTTCCAATACCGAACAAAATTCCTGCTCATCTTATGCAAATCGGTTGAACTCTCCTCTATCAAGGACCTCTAGGCCCTCCGTACCATATCCACTACCAGTGCTTCGAGTACAGACCATACCGATACAATTAACAGTTATTAGTGTCACACTAACATGTCGAAAGAACAGTAGAATTACAAATTAAAGTCAGAAAATCTTAACTCTACCCCACTCTCATTAACCGGATATGATTCTATAGAATGTGTTGCCTATACCTTGTGATTCGATGCCTACAAAATCATATATCTATACTCGATTCTGTTCCTACATAATTATATCATATACTTATAATCTTAATACCACCAGACCGAAGTACTTTGATACCAACTGTAACGTCCCAGAAATTTGGAGCTCCATCTCCTCGAACTCATGGAACGTTAACCTATCACGTCATATCGAACCTTTCAAATCCTGTCCACGGACACATACTTTAAAGTTTTAACTAGATATCAGCTCAAATACTTTAAAATATGTACAATCCACACGGAACTTTAACCTAAGCTAGTCCTACAACTCAACACTTCTAAAATTCAATTTAGGTTCTTTACAAAGTAGCTAACAATATTGACCCGCGCAGGAGTCTTACTTTCACAGCAATGGTGGGCTCACCGGAATCTTGCACAGACTTTAAACCCATTCTAGTATTCTACGGCTGATCATTGCCAGCAGAAGGGAATCAAACGAAGGTGAGCATTTGAGAGCTCAGTAAGGTCGTTTAAGAACAACCAAAAGAATTACCAAAACGACTCGAGTTCAACCGAAGATAATTTCTCGAAACATTACAACAATCATGAACAGTTTGGTAATTTTCCAAAACAACCATTATCAATTATAAGTACATACCAAAAACAACCCTAGACAGACACCAGAACAAACATTAACAATCATCCTAGTTTCGAAATGAACATCAACAATCATAACCAAATACCAATACGATCATTTGAAGATCAATTCAAATCCCTCATTTTAAAATACAATGATGATTTTCCCAAAGGGTTTCAAAACGAACACAGATACTTCAAGGGGAATAGAGGAAAGGTTTCACATGATTACAACCAATTTAATAACCTATGGGGAAGAGTTTCAACATAATCCCCTCAATTAGATAACAATACCTTCACTTGAACATCATTTTCAGAAACAGTCATGGTAAGATACAAGGGTTAATTACAAAATTATCCCCTGAGGTTTACACGTTTTTGCACTTTGTCCCTGTGTTTACAACTTTTGCAATAGTGTCCCCCGAGGTTGACAAAACCATTGCAAATAGCTCCAAAACCGAATGGCCGTCCAAAATAATCGTTAAAGTAGTCATGTGCGTATCATGTGCCACTTTTTTTACTAAAATGAAGGGCAAAATTGTAACTTTAGTAAAAAAAACTCCATCATCTTCATCTTCATCTTCATTCTTGGCTCCGATGAAATTGCAGGGGAATTAGGGTTCATTTTGCAATAGAACCCTAATTTCCCCTTCCCCCATCGATTCAATCCCCACAAATGCAACTCTAATGAAATTGCAGGGGAATTAGGGTTCATTTTGCAATAGAACCCTAATTTCCCCTTCCCCCATCGATTCAATCCCCACAACCCCCATCGATTCAATCCCCACAAATGCAACTCAGATGAAATTGCAGGAGAATTAGGGTTCATTTTGCAATAGAACCCTAATTTCCCCTTCCCCCATCAATTCAATCCCCACAAATGCAACTCCGATGAAATTGCAGGGGAATTAGGGCTCATTTTGCAATAGAACCCTAATTTCCCCTTCCCCCATCAATTCAATCCCCACAACCCGCATCGATTCAATCCCCACAAATGCAACTCAAATAAAATTGCAGGGGAATTAGGGTTCATTTTGCAATAGAACCCTAATTTCCCCTTCCCCTATCAATTCAATCCCCACAAATGCAACTCCGATGAAATTGCGGCACAAAAGAGTGACTCCTCATCTACAACATTCGAACCCTAAATCAAGTTACCTGTAGGTGCATCTGAACCCCCTTCCTCTATTCTTTCCACTGCATTTTCATGAACATCATCAATATTCTTGGATGGAGTTTCAGTCACTTGGTCCCTGTCAACTTGTTCATCAAAAGAATCAGGTTCTCTTGTGTAGAAAACAAGAGAATTATCAGTTTCTTCTATTTTCATGGATTCAAACCCTGTAACTTTGCATTCCCCTGCATACTCATGTTCAGAAAGTACTGCCTTTCTCTTCACATGCACTTCATGACCCAAATTCTTATCTTATGAATCACCATTTTCCTGACCTTCCTCAACCTTGAATCTACTGTAAAAGGGGAAATTAAGGTTCTATTGCCAATGAACCCTAATTCCCCTGCAATTTCATCGGAGCCAACCAGAATGAAGATGAAGATGATCGAGTTTCTTGACTAAAGTTACAATTTTGCCCTTCACTTTAGTCTAAAAAGTGGCACATGATACGCACATGACTACTTTAACGATTATTTTGGATGGCCGTGCGGTTTTGAAGCTGTTTGTAATGGTTTTGTCAACCTTGGGGACACTATTGCAAAAGTTGTAAACACGGAGAGCAAAGTGTAAAAACGTGTAAACTTCAGGGGACAGTTTTGTTATTAACCCAAGATACAATGTAAGCAAATTCAAAGACATTGATCTTGGGCAGATGCAATGCCATTCAGGTAACGCGCAGATGTACGCATGCATGATGTACTAGAATAACTAGCCCTCCTCATTGATCAAGGAACTAGCATGCTTCACCGTAGGAAGCAATAACAAACCAGCCTTATAACGCCTTCCTACAGAACAGATTCCCAGGATCAACACAGAATCAACAGGACATTCACTGCTTAACATTTAATAGAATGAGCACCAAAATGAATACAAATAACCGAATAATTAAGATTTCAATACCAATTCAGCATACTGATATAATTCGTCACTCAGAAATCCAGAATAACCACAGCGAATAGCATGAACAACCGGAAAACATTTATCGAATTTAGGCACAACAATTCTGAAGAACGAATACAAATAATTATCAATTTTGCTCAACATGTGATACAGGTGAGCATCGATAAGATTTCCAAATGACCGTTCCAGGTTCAATATTAGGGTTTGCTTGGCAATAATATTCTGATATCAAATGCATAGCTCAGTGTTTAACAATAGCTATAAGCAAATCGAAAGCATACTTATGGACATCAGTTATTGAAGTTAGGGTTCGAATAAGAATCCTTACCTGGGGTTCAGAGAGAAACCCTTACCTGGATCCGAATCTAAGCTATTTAGTAGGAAAAGTATTTAGCTTTACCCTAAACAGAACAATCAATTGATTAGAATACATTCTACACTACAATATTATAAACTCAATACGGACTCAAGAATACTCCCCAAATGAACCCCCTCACCGTGTCTGGGGTGTAAAATTACCAAAAAATCCCTTGCACCCTTAAATTACCAAAACAGCATTCCTGTAAGTAAAATCACTCAACTAAGGCTCCGTTTGGTAACCATTATTTTTTCAGTTTTAAAAAACTGGAGAAAATAAATGCGTTTGGCACACAATTTTTGTTTTTTTCTTCAGTTTAAAAATGTGTTTTTAAAATAGGGCTGTTTTTGAAAACTCCAAAAAGGAGTTTTCGATTTTCAGTTTTGATTTTTATTTTAAAACCACCACCCCCACACCCCCCCCCCCCCGGCGCTGGCCGCCACTGCCCACAGCCGGCCGCCGGCGACCAGCAGCCTCCTCCTCCGGCCGGCCACCACCACCATCGGCCACCGTCACATCCCACCACCGCCATCGCAAACCACCACTAAAGAAAAAAATTCAAAATAAAAACTGGGTAATCAAACGCCCATTTGTTTTTGTAAAAAAAAAGATCAAATTGGTTTTGCTTTTTATTTTTTTAGAAACAGAAAACCAAAATTAGAAGTGTTACCAAATGCTACCTAAACTTACTGTATATGAACTTACCCAAAAATATCTTTCTTAGGTCAAATTACCAAATTACCCCTTGGGATAGGAAATTACCAAAATACCCCTGGAGATTTCCCGCACCGAAAAAATCCCAAAACATCTTAAAACACTATTTTAACCATCCTGAAATTATTTTTGGACTAAAAACTATTTTAAAAATTGTTTGCTCATAAATCCTGAACCCGGTCCAGACCGAGCGTCTAGAGGCCAATTTCACTAAAAATACCTATTGACATTAGAATGACACGAAATTTTAAAATATGAAACCTATCAATAAAATAAGATTTTTTTTCTAAAATTGTCAGATTAAAATAACCTGAAATTGTGTGTTTCGAATAGCAAGAACACACCTCGTACTCGAAACACACAAATACCCAAGAACAAACACGCACACACTCACTGAAATGCTCAGACGACCCTCATTGATCAATTGCTTCACATCACCCCCTGATTTACACCTAAACACTGAAAGTATACTCCTTCTTGCACCACCAAGACACTCCATCACAGCACTTCGGTTGTTGTCGCAGTAGTGTGCATCCCTTCCACACAGAGCGCGACACACACACACATAGATGCACACACAGTATACACATTTTACTCTGCACCCACTGCACCTATCCAGTTGCTAGAGCAACCTTGACATGCTTTCACGCACACAGGCTCACCATCAAACACCTTACAATCCCCTGCACACTTACACAACCCATACACAATGAACACACACATTGAAAGGTGCAATAAGACCAAAACAAAATTAAGAATTACTCACACTAACAGCTTAAGGGAATTATCATGAACACTCTCCTCCCATTTTTCCTTCTCTCTCTTTTTCTTTCTTCTTCCATTTTCCTTCCCTTCCCCGAGCTCCTTGTTTTTGTATTTTGCTCTTTTTTTTCCTTGGTTACTAATTGTTCTTCCTCCTTCCTCCTTTCTGTTTTGTGTTTTTTTCTTTTCTTTCTTTTACTTTAATTTCCTGAACAATAAAATGAAACTTAATTTAATATTAAATGGTGTTAGTCAACAATTGCATAAGTAGGAGGTGGCACTCCCAAGACCATTTCCACTATAAATTTGACACATTAGTGCATAACTTTCAAAACATACAATTTAGCCACCAAAGTTTTTCAAAATTATAAGATTACCCCAAAACTTTTCAAAATTATATTTTTGTCCCAAAATTCTTTTAAGCTTCCATATACAACTAATACCCGAGCATTGCTCAAAATTATCATATATTTTTTTCATAGCACAGATGGTTATTTTAACCCGCTCCCCAGTTTGGGATATTACATTATCGATGTATTTGATTAGTCACATAGTGACATGCCCAGTATAGATCCATCCATTGTGGAACATGACCTACCCATCCTACCTAAAGCCAAACCTATCAAACAGAAGCTCTGCAAGTTGAGGCCGAAGTGGTCCCTCAAGGTTAAGGAGAAGGTGATGAAGTAACTCTATCCGATTTATCCGAGTGATTGAGTACCTTATCTGGTGAGCCAACATTGTATCCATTCTTAAACCTTTCGGTCAAGTCAGGATGTGTGTGGACTACCGTGATCTAAATTGTGCTTCTCCAAAAGATGATTTCCCTTTACCTATCATAGACTTGATCATAGACAACACAACCTAGCATGAGCTAGTATCCTTTGTAGCTTGTTTCGGAGTATAATCAGATAAAAATGGCTCTTGAGGACTAGGAGAAGATAGCCTTCACTTCCCCTTGGGATACCTTTTGTTATGAAATATGCTTTTTGGCTTGAAGAATGCTGGGTCTACTTATTAGCGAGCCGCTACCACCTTATTCCATGACATGATTCATAAGTAGTGGAAGTGTATGTGGATAATATGATTATCAAGTTAAGAACGAGGGAGGATCATTATGCAATGTTGAGAAAATGTAATATCCTAGAGATGTCAAACGGGCCGGGCGGCCCGCGGCCCGGCCCGTTCATGAACAGGGCTGGCCCGGAGGAATTGGGCTTAGGGCCTGGGCTTGGACCAGGCCGAAAAATTCTGGGAAAAAGCCCGGGCCCGGCCCGGTTCCGGCTCCACGTGTTTGAATTTTTTTGTTTTTCCCCCCTTTCTCTCCCCCTTTTCCTCCAACGGATATATTCCCCCAAAATTCCACTTTTACCCCCCCAACAGCAATATAACGACTAGTTATGTGTTCAGATTTTATTAATAAAGATCACCAAGAAGAGTAAGAAAAGATTTAACATATAGCAAAAAATAAAATGAGAGACAAATAAATATATCTATACATACATACATATATATGAATATTACATATAATGAAATAAAATGATAAAAATTAGATTTGTCAAAATTTGAAAATTGGACATGCCTAAAGATGAAATTTAAAATTGAATAACAAGAAAATTTTAAAAAAAAATAAAAAAAGGGCCCGGGCCGGCCCAAGCCTGGCCCTAGAAATTGGGCCTAGGGCCAGGGCCTGGACCGGGCCTAGCATTTCTCCTCAGTCGGCCCGGCCCGGATGGCTGCGGCCCTGGCCCGGCCCCGGCCCGATTTCGCTTCAAGCCCGATGGGCCCGGGCCGGGCGGCCCAAGCCCGGCCCGTTTGACATCTCTATAATATCCCGCACTTTTTTGAGTGGTTTAAAATCATTATCTGTGACCTAAATAATAAACGAATGATAATTGTGAACAATGCACAGAGACTAATAGAGAATGAGATGTTAAAATAATTTTTTGGGCAAAAATGTAATTTTAAAAACTTTTGGGGTCATTTTTAATTTGAAAAAACTTTGGGGGCAATTTTGCAAATGTTGATACAATGGCATGTGTGTTAAATTTTGGAGAAATTGTCTTAATATGGAGCCACCACCTACTTCTCTGATTGATGACTAAGTTGAATAAAATATAAAATAATGGTTAGAATCTTTAGGAAAAATTAAATGAAAAGAAGAAAGAACATACAGGAAATAAGAAATAGGAAAAGAACAGAAAGAACAAAGCAAAAAAACAAGGAGCTCGGGGAAGGGAAAGTGAAGAGGAGAAGAGAGAGAGAATTCCTAAAGGTAATATTCTCCTTTAGTAAATTTAAAGTGTATGCAGTGGTGTTCGTAGGTGTGCAGTGTGTGTGCGTTAAGGCAAAGATCATGTGTGTGTGTTTGTGTGCTTGAGTGTGTAATATATGTATATGTATGAATTTGCATGGATATGGGTATGTATCAAGTGGTGTAAGGTAGGTTAGTATGTGTTCAATGTGTGTATGTGAATTGCCGAAGGGCTGTGTGTGTTCTTGGTGTGACTCTATGTATTTGAATGGTAATAGTGTGTGTGTGTGTGTGTGTGTGTGTTCTGTATGTGTGTAAACAGGGTGGGTGGGTGTATGTGCGCGCACGCGCGTGTATATTGTGGTTTAATTGGTGGAAGATGCGTGTGTTTTCAGTGATTTTGTGCATAATTTGTGTGTTTAACGTGTGTTGCATGCAGTGTGTGGGTGTGTAGAGCACACTGCAGCAGCAGTGTTGCTGTGATGTTGTATTTATTATGTGTTTGATCATGTGTGTTTTATAGGTGGTATAATGTATAGTTAAGGGTTTTAGTGGGCCTTTCAAGGTGTACCAGTTGGTGGGAGAATTGTGGGTAGGAGTATGGTTCAGCAGTGAAGTAAGGAAGAAAAAAGTGTGTTTTGAAGGTGAAATAGTGTGTGTCTTGATTTGAATAATGACTGTACTTGTCAGGGAAGGGGTGGGGGTGGGGTTAGGTAATTTAATACGATTTTTTATAAATAGTTCGGATCAAAATCTGACAAACTTTAAAACAAAGACCACGGATATTTTTACGAGACGTATGCTGCGAAAAATTTTGGGATTTTTTTAGTTTCCGTGAATGATACTAAATTAAGGTATCAATTAAAAGGAAATTTGAAATATTTAGCAAATCAAGTTTTTTTAATCTAAAATTTTTAGAGAAACCTTATATTACTAAGCTGTTTCATTTTCTAAAATTTTGTGTCATTCCAAAGTCGATAGCTATTTTTAGCATAACCAACTTTTGAGCACTTGGTCTAGACACGGGTTCGGAATTTTTGGACGAAAATTCTCTGAGACACTTTTTAGCCCAAACGACTTTATGATATTTAAAATAGTGCTTTAATGTATTTTTAAGATTTTTTTTGGTGTAGGGAATCCCCATGGGGTATTTTGGTATTTTGCCACCCAGATGGGGTATTTTGGTAATTTTACCTGTAAAAGTTATTTTTGGATGAATTCACAATGATAAGGATATTTTAGTGATTTTACGTATGGGAAGGATGTTTTGGTAATTTAAGTATGAGAGGGATATTTTTGGTAATTTAAACATAAGGGGCATTTTGGTAATTTTATCTACCGAAGAGGGGGTTCATTTTGAGATATGCGTGAGTCAGTATTGAGTTCATAATATCGCAGTGTAGACTATTTTCTAATCATTTGATTGCTTCTTTTAGGTTAAAGCCAAAGACTTTTCGGTAAGGATAATTTAGCTTCGGATCGAGGTAGGAGTTTCTATCTGAACCCTGGGTAAAACTTTTTTCCAAGCCTTACTTTTGATAACTTGTGTTCGTAAATATTCTTTTGATTTACTTATGGCTATTGTCGAACACTGAGATTTGAATTGATATCAGCATATTATTGCCAAGAATACCCCAACATTGAACCTGAATTGGTTATTTAAAAATCTTATCAATGCTCGTCTGTTATTGCATGCTGAGCATATTCAATAATTGTTTGCATTCTTTCTTTTGAATTGTTGTGCCTAAATTTGAAAATTGTTCATATTTGTTCTTGCTATTTGTTTGAGGCTCTTCTTGAAGCTTAAATGATGAATTGATATCAGCATGTTTAAACTTCATCGAAACCCTAATTGATTTCGATTATTTGAATTCATGTTGATGCTCATTTTTATTGTATGTCAAGCATTGAATTTCTTGCAGTTTCTATGATTGTTGTTCTATGTGTTGACGTGGAAATGTGTTCAGTGGGGAGGCGTTATAAGGTGTCTGAACCTGTGTAATTATGCATGGCTAGTATCTTTTTGAGAAGGTCTAGTTATGTACATCATGCATGTGTACACTTTCTGTGCATTGCCTCTATCCAAGATCAATACCTTTGAATTTTCTTACATTGTGTCTTACAATTATTATTTTGAAAAATGATGTTTAAATGAATGTCTTGTTATTTGATTGAAGGGGCTTGAGTTGAAACTCTTCCCCACATTGTGATCAAACTGTTTGTGATTGTATGAAACCTTCCCCTATTGCCCTTTGAAGTATCTGTTTTTGTTTTGAAATCATTTGAAAATTCATCATTGCATTTTAAAATCATGGCTTTGAAAATGATCTTGAAATGATGTTTTGGTATCCGTTTATGATTGTTAATGACTGTTTTGGAACCTGTTGTGATTGTTGATGTTTGTTTTGGTATCTATTTACAATTGATTATGATTGTTTTAAAAATTATCAAACTATTAATGATCATTTGAAATATTTTGAAAACTTATCATTGGATGGACTCTCGAGTCATTTGTAATTCCTTCGGTTGTCCTTGAACGACCTTACTGAGCTCTCAAAAATTCACAATTCATTTGATTCCCTTCTACAGGTAATGATCAACTATAGCATGCTCAGAATTGGGTTTAGAAACTGTGTGAGATTTCAAGCAGCCCACCACTACAGGTAACGATCAACTGTAGCATGCTCAAGATTGGGTTTAGAGACTATATTGACCTACCTGGATCAACATTGTTAGCTTGTTGTTTTGTAAAGAACCTAAGTATTATTAGTTTAAGTTTAAGCAGTTTTTCTTTAATCTTGTATTTTGAAGAATTTGAGTTGATGTCTAGTTAGATACTTTGAAGTATGTGTCAGTAAACATGATTCGACAGGTTTGATGTGATGTGGTAGGTTAACGCTCTAGGAGTTCGGGGCGATGGAGCTCTGGATTTTTGGGTCATTACAGAAAATACTTTGAGACGTTGAGGCAGTATAATGTGAGGTTAAACCCTTGGAAGTATGTGTTTTGAGTCACAGTCGGGAAGTTGCTAGGTTTCATGGTGAGCAAACGAGGGATAGAGGTGGAACCAGCCAAGATCAAATCCATAGTTGAGATGTCTCCACCCAAAACGGAGAAAGAAATCCAAAGGTTCTTGGGTAGAATCCAAAACCTTAGTCGATTCATATCCCCACTAACCATGATCTACGAACTCGTGTTCAAACTATTGAAGAAGGATTCGAGCAAAGAATGGAAGCTCTTATGCCAGGAAGCCTTTGACAAAATCAAAGAGTACCTTAGCAATCTTCCCGTTCTATGCCCGTCAATCCCAAGACCCCTTATTACTATACCTGACAGTAACCGATACTGCAGCCAGAGCCATGTTAGCTTAACATTTGGATATCCTACAAAAAAAGAGGCTTAGGCAACCCTAAAAAAGTGTCGCCAATGATAGTAAAAGTGTCGCAAAGTGGTTTCCCGACACTTTATCAACACTTTTCACAAGCGTCGCAATTTCATCCGGCGGGAATTTTCCGACACTTCTTAGACACGTCGGCATTAGACTTACGACACTTTTGTGCGACACTTTCAAGTACCTCTTATGGGGTCAATAGTCAACTCAAATATGCGACACTTCAAACAAAAAAAAGTCGCTAAGTTAGCGACACTTCCATTAAAGTGCCAGTTTTTATTTGGCAACATTATCTTTGGATCAACGTTGTGTAGTTATTATTAGGTTTATAGTATAGTAGTGTATATTATTTTCTAACAAATGAATTTTCCAATTAGGTTAATTCAAGGATTTTTGGATCAACGGTGATAAGCTTCGTATAGCTTTGATCTAGGTAAGGAATTCTATCCGAATCCTATTCCATTGCCCTGATTTCAAATGCTTATAATAACAATTTTACAAGCTACATTGCATTTTGATTGATATAAAAATGTTTTTAAATTGCCCATGAAACCTTAATTTGAGCCTTAAAGCGATTGTTTGGCATTCATTATTCATTTCTTTTGTTTATTGATTTCCTCATCGTAAAACATTTTCAATTGTATTTCCTCAGGTTGCCTTCTCTTTCCCTTTCCTTGACGTTTCTCCTACGTCGCCCTGTCTACCTGAAACATTGCAGGTAAGGAATGAGCGCAAATCGCCAAGTAAAGATAATACGAGGAGTAACACTTACAACGAAGGGACGATCTCAGGAGAAATAATATTCAATCCTAGCGATATCAAGAATCCAAAGTTCAATGGATAACACGACATCAATTTAACGAATCAAGCAACATATATTTTTCTTTAACCAGACTGAGCGGCATTAAGGCCCAACCGAACAACATTATCACCACATTTTGTAAACTGGACTGACTGAACCGACTACGCACATGAACATTAAATCTGAACCGCCAAATTAAACATCAATTAAATACAAGCCATTAAAATCGCTAACATCATAATAAAATCAAATGCAATGCAGACACCGACCTGACTGACTAGACTCGATTGACACGATCGACTCAACCTGCCCACCCTACATCCTTCTTGCCGGTGATTACATTTCACTGGTCCTTCTTTCACTTAATGTCTAGAACTCCGGGATGTTCATCTCAGTCTCAGATAAATAAAAGTGACATCAAGCACAAGAAGGAACTCACGAAAAGTGTTCGGCCCTGAACCAGCTATTACCAAATCACAAATCACAACAACTGGATGGACTAAGAGAACGGGGTTCACCTTACGTCCTCGGTCAATCAACTACTCAACAGGAAATTCCGATCATGAACACGACTGGAGTAAAACATGATAATTCGAACTCACACTAACAATATGCACAGAATGGACTAGAGAACAAGCTAGTCGCAAACCTTAATAATATTTCAAGTTAAGAGAGACATAGGGACAACAACCGCCGACATCTCATGTCCACTATACAACATACTATCAACGATAGGTATCCCACGAGGAGCAATTCGTAGCATACAGAGAGCCGTACTATTCTTACCTGATTGGCTTCTAGCCTACGAGCCCAACAACTTCAAACCACCACGAGCGGGTCACCTAATCAAATAAGACCTTGGTCGTTAGCCACTAACCATCATAAATACACAATTATTCTATTCCTATTTTATCAATTATTTATAGTATTTTACAACGATCAGTTACTCTGACCCAACAGTCGGTCTTTAACCCAGCCTAGTATCGTACGAGTACTGATACCCCTCGTCTAGGGTATTAACCACATTCCTCACTTTTTGTTACTCAAAACGCTTAATTTACCAAAACACCCCTGGGGGTGATAAATGATCAAAATGGCCCTGATGGTCACTACTGCTCCCGCTACCCCAAATCTGCTTTCAAACAACCCTTTGGATGTTTTATACCCCTTCCTCGACTAAAAAGTCCTTCAACAAATTTTCTAGGGAAAATTATGAAAATACCCCCTCTAGGTGGTAAATTACCAAAATGCCCCCGAGGGTTTTTGGCACCAGCAAAATCTCAAAAAAAAAAACTTAAAACGCTATTTTAAGCATCTTGAAATCCTTTTTGAGCTAAAAAGTATTTTAGAAATTTTTTATCCGAAAATTCCGAACCGATGTCCGTACTGAGAGCTTAAAAGTCTGTTCGGCCAAAAATTACTAATGACTTCAGAACGACCCAAAATCTTGGAAAATGAAAATTCTCAGTATCCTAGAGTTCTCATAAAATTTTTGCTTGAAATTACGCTAGTTTGATATTTTAAATTTCACTGTAAAGTTCCAAAATTCTCACGTTGGTTAACCCCCTTCCTGTACTTGGAAAAATCCGAAATGTTTCCGCAATGTAGGTCTCTTCAAAATATTTGGGGTCTCCGTTTCACACATTGGCTAAATCTGATCCTAATTATTTTTAAAAATTTAGACTAGAAACTGTTAATTAAGTTTACATTTTTAGCGACAAAAACATCTACTGTTCAAATTTGAACACACACTATTACACCTTCAGCACACACACAAGTCTTCTTCCTCCTTGAATCAGCTACATATCTGGGTACACTCATCTCACAATCACGTATGGATTTTCCTTAATTACTCATTTTAATCAATTAAACATATTATAGTACATCCAATTCATACCCTAACCCATTTAATTTACATCATTACACCCAATTGAACACATACAATTCAAATCAATTCACCATAGCCGAATAACACACACTGAAAACATAGACCCACACACACTGGACATTGCACGAACATGGAATCTTGACAAATTTTTCTCTTTTTCATTCCAGGCTCTCATCTACACCAGTTATAACCAAATTCATCACAATTATTCTCTCTCCCAACCACATATACAACCGAAACACACATATATGTATATATACTATACATATTCAACTAAAATTCATCCTAATTTTCACAATTTTCATAATTAGGGATTAAGATCATGGGACTACCCCTGATGAATTTAGGGTTCTATCTTTTCCCCCTTTTTTCTCCTCCTTCTTCCTCTTTTTTCTTCTTCCTTTTTTTTTCTTCCCACTAGTTCCCTTCTACGTCTGGTCTTCAGTCGTATTCTTGAGTTTCTCTTATTTATGATTTTTACCCCAAAATTCTTTTTATATTTTCCTTTCCATTCAATCTCATCCCAAAGTATTTTATAATTTCCAACACTGATTCAGCTTAATGTAACCAGGAGGTGGCCACCATTCAGCTGACTTCTCCCACATTGTGACACATTTTACAAACTTTCAAAATTTACACTTTGACCCCTCAAGTTTTTAAAATTGCAATTTACACCCTCTAGTTTAGAAAAATTACGCTTTGACCCCAATACCACACTAACCCCTCATTTCACTTCCTAACAACTAATTATCATCAAAATGACACTACTTAATAAAATATGCATCCCGCTCACCTTATTTTCCAAGATTACCACAATTTTGCCGTCCTAACTTTTCAAAATTACCTTTTAACCCCTAAGGCCACTATAACCCTTTCTTTAACTCCCTAACACTTAATTATCATCCACATCATGCTACATAATACAATAGCCCGTATTAATTAATTAAACTTGCGGTTAGATTCATTTTCGATATTTTCGGGGTATCACATCCTCCCCCCTTAAATAAATTTCATCCTCGAAATAGGGACAAACTTCATTCTGCAAAGAGATGCAGATAACTTTGCCGCATCAGTGCTTCGGGTTCCCAGGTGGTCTCCTCTAGCACGTGATTTCTCCAAATAACTTCAACCACCGGTCTTACTTTAGAACATAATACCTGCTCTTTTCTATCGACCACTTCCACTGGTAGCTCTTGATATGGTAGATTGTCCCGAATCTCTACCGGTTCCACCTGGATCACACGTGTTGGATCATGAACATACTTCCTGAGCATTGAAACATGGAACACATTGTGTGTGACGACCCGAGTCGTCAATCACCCAATTCATATTTTTCAAACAATATCACAACGCAATCCCAATCAGACTACAGGACCCAAGCGACTGATATTATGTCCCGAACCTAGGGTTAGCCGGTTAATATTACTTTAGCGACAAATTCTATGAGTGATATTCTTTTGAGTCCTTAGGGATGATTAGCTTGAGCAGTATTATTAGTGACAAATGAAAATACCACTAGCTACAGATAAAAAGCGGTGCAAGAAAGAAATAAATGAAACTAGGCCGGTGACGCTTGAGAAGTTGTAATAAAAGTAGGGTTTAGTATATAATTAACGTTATATCTTTTTGAGTTATTTAAAAAGGGGCAGAGAGGAATAGGAAAATACCCAAGAGATTCAAGAAAAAAAAATTATGCCTTAAAATTAAAAAGGGGGAAAAGAAGAGGAATGAGAGAAGGAGAGAGAGAAGAAGAAGGGGCAACAGGCCCTAATCCGCAGCGACGCTCCCATCTGCGGCATCCCTATCGCCGGCCACTTTCTTCACCAGCAAGCAACTACGGCGGTTCTCCACCGAGCGCCATCGCATGGCCTCGGAACCGTTGCGCCGTTGCCACTACCGCATGGGATTCTTCACCGGCGGCCAACTCCGGTCGCATCCACCGAGCGCCGCTCCCATCTCCGGCATCCCTCTTTGCCTGTCAGCTTCATCACCGGTGATGAATTCTGGCATGCCTATGCCGAGCGCCACTGTTCAACACCTCCAAGCAGTCAAGCAGCCGTGCGATCGCCATCGCTGGCCACACCCAATTATCGGAGATCAACTCTGAGCAGTCGCCTTCACCGGAACCTCCGTCCGATGCCTACGTGCACCACCAACAGCACCAAATGCCGCGAACTGTACCTGCCCAATACGATCGGCACAGCACCGCCACCGTCCATTCCGTAAGGCTTCGTCACCGTCTTGCCGTACCCAACGCACCGCGTCGCTGCTACCACCGCGGGACTCACCACCGGCCTTCCTTCACCGAGCCTCCGTGACCACCGCACCGCTGCCAAGGCGCCGTTACCACTACAAGCTGTTGTGCGATTGCTGTCGCCGGCAGCCCAAATCGCCAGCCAATGCTTTTTCCCATATCACGGCAGCCCATCACCTGCAATGAACTCCAGCGCCACCACAGATCTGGACAGTTTCCATGTCGCCGGAACCATGCCGATTGTTGTCGCCGCTGGGATCTATGACCATGGCAAAAGAAAGAAAGAAAAAAAATTGGTTTTGTGGAATTGTTTGTGAACCAGGGTTTGGTGATGTTGTGATTTTGGTTTGGTGGGCAGTGGTGGCCTAACGGCGGTGATTGCATTGATTGTAGTCGGGTTATATATGTGCAACGGTGGGTGTCCAGTACCTATGTTTGAGAGTTGTGCTGATTTTGGTGACTGAGCAGTGGTGGTGATTTAGCCAGAGTGATGGCGGTGGATGAAATAAAATAAATTAGGTGGGTTTGTGTGTGCAATGGTGGGTGTATGGTGCGTGTATTTAGGCATGTTTGTAAGGGTGGCTATAGGGGTGGTTGTTGTTGGCCGATGGTGTGTAATAAGATATGAATGGGGATGTTGTGTGTGCATGATAGCACGTGTTGGATGTGTATTGGTATAATGTGTGGTGCAGATACTGTATCGGTTGGGTGTTTGTGGGTCGACGAGTGTGTGTACGGTGGGTGCATGTGCATGCTTGTATGTGCATGAATGTGAACTGTGTATAATGTGTACATACAGAGTGCGTCTGTATGTAACAGGGTACGATATGTTGGTGTGTGTGTAATGTGGAGTGTGGTGTGGTGTTGATTTTGGGGGTTGGATCGTAAAGACAATAGTGGTGGACCGGTTGTAGGGTGGTTGAAAGGTGGCACCGATAATGGTAGATTAGCTGTGGAAACTGGCAGCCGATGTGCTGGGTTTCGGTAGTATTGACTATGAAACGGGGTTCGACGGTACGAGTTTGATATTGCTGTAGTTAACAGTTATGGTTTACGGTGGTGCTCTAGGTGACTGGACTGGGGTAACTGTGGTGGGGTGTATATGGCGGCGGGTGATAAAACTTAAGACCTTGTTGATAGATGAGGGAACCTTTTGGTCACAATAGTTGATGGGTGTGGCAACTATACTGGGATGGAATAGCTGGTGGAATGTGTGTGGCTGTGTGATTGTGGTATCTGGGTGGTTTGTGTGCGCGCACCGGTAGGTGTACGTGTTGCATACGCTTAGGCAAGTGTATATATTGTGTAGGTGTGGTTGCAGTTGAATGCGGCGTCTAAGTTGTTTGAGAAAATATTCGACAGGAATTCTGCATTTTCATCAATGATACCCTTCGGTTATAATGAAGTCGGGGCTATGGAGATGAAAGTAATGGCATTAACGATTTTATTGGTCAAAGGTAATAACTGATCATCGGGCTAGATTTCGGATCGAAGAAATGTGTCAGCGACAAGTAAGTGACCCTTGATTCAACTAGTGTTTTTATATAATAAGTATATGTTTACCTGCTGTTAAAAAGTGAAGTTTAGCATTGACTATTTTAATTATGTTTAATTGTTCTGGCTTGAATTGCTAAAAAGCTTTAGTAGTTTATTTGTCATGAAAAACCGGACCAGCATGCATTGATTTTTGTTTAGAAATTGAAATGGACCTCAGATTTGAGATGTTTGGTACAAGTGAAATGTTTTGAAATTTGACGTTATTGTGAATATTGAACAACTTGAAAATTATTGAAAGGAGTGTGTGGATAGTTTGATGAGGGGTTATGTTTACGACGAACAGAAAGGTAGTTTTTGGTTTACTTGATTGCTGTGCCCTATATCCACGGGGGAAAGTTGGATTTCGGGCCCTGGTCAACGGGGCTTGTACGTTGATGCACAGTACTGTGGCTGGTGGTGCGCCCTTGCGTCCACATGATTATTTTATCCCGGGTGTAGGAAGGATTTCGGGCCCTAGTCAGGGGGGCTCGTACGCTGACCGCAGCATATCGTTTGAGCTAATGTTGGGACTGAACTTGTGGTTATGAAGTTTTGCAATAATCATTATATATTTCAGTTTTTGGTTTCATGTACTTTGTTTTATTTTATCCGATGATTATCAATTCTATGATTTTTAGATATCTTAATGATGCTACAATATAAAGTGAGTTATTTTCTGACATGCTATGGTCCACCTAGTTGAATCATTGGTTACTTACTGAGCACGTGGAAGCTCATCCCTTACTTATCATTTCAGGTTGAAAGTAAGGTGATGGTGAGGAGCATAGGAGGAGAAAATTTGGTGCGGAGCTTCGGAGACTGCATGAAATGAGTCGCTAAATATTAGATTTTCTGTTTAGCTTTAGTTGTTGACAATCAGAGTTATGAAAAGTTTTAGTATAAGTGATGTATTCAAATTAAAATATGATAGTGTAATTAATGTTTTGGAGAAGTTTTAATTTCCGCTGCAGCACATGTTGGTTTTAAGCGAGTAAGGCCTGGCAGAGCCCTCGGTTGGAGTCCATTGGGTCTGCGGCTGGTCACGTGCCTAGCTCGCGGGCCCGCCCGTGGGTTCGGGTCGTGACATATTATATCTTCGAAACAATTACAACAATATCCCATCAGATTACAAGCCCTAAAATATAGGTTACAAATAATTCTAAAACTCCAAAACTGCAAGTCCCGCTCACGTCCCCCGCTAGCATATGCTCACCAAAATCGTCAATTACCCAATTCATATTTTTCAAACAATATCACAACGCAATCCCAATCAGATTACAGAACCTAAGATGCTGATATTATAACCTGAACACAAGCACAAATATCTGAGTCAGATTATAAGACCTACAAATAAGTTTCCAGATTTCTAAACTCCAAAATTGCAAGTCCCGTTCACATCCCCGCTTGAACTTGCTCATCAAAATAATCATCTGCATTGGAAAGGTAAATGGTGGGGGGTAGCCGGGTAGCCCAGTAAGTGGAATAATCATAGTACCATAGGATCAGAATCAAATACGGTAAATAATTTCAGGATCAATCAAAATATTCGAAGCTCAAACCGTCAAAGCAACCGTGGCTCAGTACCCCGAACAATTAGTAAACCAATTCACTATCCAACTTGTATATCAAACATAACACTTCAGCATCTTGCCTCTAGTATCCTTAAAGGGATTCACCAAAGCTCAGTTGTATCATAATCATAATATATCATGCACATAGACAAATCACTGGAGCACTGTCATTGATCAAAAGTACTAAAGCCACATCCCGCAAACATATTTCAAAAACAAGATATTTACCAACCTCCAAAACAAAGCATTTCAGCAAGATTTCAGAACAACAGTGTTTAGGAGTATGAGGAACGTTAAGAAATAACCACGTGGTATAAAAGAATAGCGATATGTAATTTCCCTTACCTAAATCACGAAGAATCCACTTATACCATTGCTCGCAATCATGCCCTATGATTCCTTGTTCGTCTTTTCTCACTCTTTAGTTGTCTACCTACTGATAAAAGTCAAAGATAAAATAACTTGAAAAGATCAAGGGCCTATTTATAGAAATTTCTAGGAAGCACGAGGTGTAAAGAAACATGATGTGGCAAGATAAGGCTATGCCACCTAGCAAGCACGACAAAGCTCGAAGCACGAGGTGGCAAAATAAAGATGTGCCACCTAACAAGCACGATAATGTTAACCAAAGCACGACAAAGCTCGAAGCACGAGGTGGTAAAACAAGGATGTGACACCTAGCAAGCACGACAATGCTAACCAAAGCATGACAAAGCTCGAAGCATGAGGTGGCAAAACAATGATGTGCCACCTAGCAAGCACAACAATGCTAACCAAAGCACGACAAAGCTCGAAGCACAAGGTGGCAAAATAAGGATGTGCCACCTAACAAGCACGACAATGCTAACCAAAGCACGATAAGGCTCGAAGCACGAGGTGGTGTGCCACCTAACAAGCACGACAATGCTAACTAAAGCACGACAAAGCTCGAAGCACGAGGTGGCAAAACAAGGATGTGCCACCTAACAAGCACGACAATGCTAACCAAAGCACGACAAAGCTCGAAGCACGAGGTGGCAAAATAAGGATGTGCCACCTAACAAGCACGACAGAGCTCAAAGCACGAGGTGGCAAGACAAGGATGTGCCACCTAGCAAGCACGACAATGCTAACCAAAGCACGACAAGGCTCGAAGCACGACGTGTCGCAATACTATGTTGACACATCACAAGCATGACAATGATAGGTAGCATGAAGTGTCGATCAAAGAAGTAATCAACAATGAGTCCTCAATAAACACGAGGTGTCACTATTGTGCGAAGACACCTAACAAGCACGACAATGTCAATCCTAATTGTCACTTAAAATGATCATTAATTTTTTTCTCAATCCAACAAGTAATATTTGAGCACCTTTAAAATTTTGGGGTGTTACATTATGTAGCTGGTTCAACTCTGGTAGTAGCTCAAGCCTGTATGCCACCGTTTCAATTCTCACTAAAACCTTAAATGGTTTGATATATCTCGTACTCAACTTCCCCTGCTTCCTTAATTGCATAATGCCTTTCCGCGGTGACACCTTCAAAAACACTAGGTCCCCTACTTCAAATTCGAGCATTCTACGCCTTTTATCTATGCAACTTTTCTACCAATCCTGTACAGTACGAATCTTTTCTCGGATCACCTTCACCTTATCTTTCATTTCCTTGCACAGTTCTGTGCGGGACAATCTTCTTTCTCCCACCACATCCCAACAAATAGGCGTGCGACATCTTTGGCTATATAGCGCTTCATAGGGAGCCATTTCAATACTCGCCTGATAACTATTGTTATACGAGAATTCGATCAGAAGACAATTATTCATCCCAGGCTCTACCAAAGTCAATAATGCATGCCCTCAACATATCATCAAGTACATGTATGTTACGTTCGGATTGGCCATCTGTTTGAGGATGAAAGGCAGTACTCGTGGTCAACTTCATTTCCATCTCATCTTAGAGACTATTCCAAAATCTTGAGGTGAACCTTGCATCCCTGTCGGACACAATGGTTACTGGCACCCCCTAACGGCTAACTACCTCCTTGATGTAGATTTGAGCTAGCCTTTTCATAGAATACCCTTCTCGAATATGATTAAACCGACCTGTCTTGGTCAACCTATCCACTACGATCCAGATAGACGTATTCTTATTGGTTGTTCGTGGTAACCCTAACACAAAATCTATTGTAATGTGTTTCGACTTTCACTCAGGTACCGGGAGTGGTTGCAACGGTCCAACAATCTTCTTATGATCTACTTGCACCTACTGACAGGTCAAACACCGAGATACAAACCCTGATATATCTCTTTTCATCCCAGGCCACCAAAATTCTATCGTAGATCACGATACATCTTTGTTTCTTCAGGATGGATTGAAAATTTAGAGTTATGTGCCTCTGTCATAATCTCTATTCTCAACTCACCGACAAGTGGCACACATACCCGACCTTCATACTTGTTAACGCCCTCCTAATCGCAATCGAATTTCTCTTTCTTGTTTCTTTTGAAACCTTACCGGATTTTCGGTAGTCTTTCATCTCAACTTTGAGCTTCCTTAATCCCATCATAAAGTGTCGGTCTAATCTCTATCTAAAACAGGTTACCATCTTCTTCTCCTTCTCCTCAAACTTCAATCTCGAGTTTGTCCAAATCTTTAATGATAGCCTTCTGTGTGTTAATCATCGTAGTTAGGTTCCCTATTCGCTTTCTGCTAAGTGCGTCCGCCATCACATTAGCTTTTCATGGGTGATATTTAATAATACAATCATAATCCTTAGGGAGTTCCAGCCATCTCTTTTGTCTTATATTTAATTCCTTCTGGGTGAAGATATACTTCAAACTCTTATAATCAGTATATATCTCACATGTAACCCCATACAAGTAATGTCGCCATATTTTCAGAGCAAACACTACTGCTGCCAACTCCAGATCGTGCGTCGGGGTAATTCCTCTCATGGTTCCTTAACGGTCTGGAGGCATACACAATTACTTTGTCATGTTGCATAAGTACATAGCCTAACCCCTCCCTAGATGCATCACAATAAATGACGAATCCTTCCAATCTTAACTGTAATGCCAGAATAGGCGCTGTCACCAACCTTCTTTTTAGTTCCTGAAAACTATTTTCACACTTCCCCGTCCAGGTAAACTTCACGTTCTTTCTAGTCAAATTTGTCAATGGAGATGCTACCGGTAGTATCCTGCTAAGCCTAGGAAATTTCAAATTTTGAACACCAAACTCGGGCATTCCCAGCTCTATACTGTCTCCACCTTTCCCGGGTCTACAAGTATGCCTTTACTGGACACTATATGTCCCAAAAACTGTACCTTCTCCAGCCAAAACTCACACTTTTTTAGTTTGGCGTACATTTTATGTTCTCGGAGAATCTGCAATATTTGCCTCAAGTGCTGGGCATGCTCTTCCTTACTTTTGGAATAGACCAAAATATCATCAATAAACACGATGACGCAACAATCTAGGTATCTCCGAAATGTCCTATTCATCAGGTTCATGAATGTCGTAAGGGTATTAGTCAGTCCAAACAACATTACCATAAACTCATAGTGTCCATATATGGTTTAGAAAATAGTTTTTGCTACATCATTTTTCTTTATTTTCAACTGATGGTATCCAGACCTAAGATCAATTTTTGAGAAATACTTTGCATTCTTTAATTGATCAAAAAAGGTCATTTATGTGAGGTAAAGTATACTTATTCATAACAGTTACCTTCTTTAATTCGTGATAGTCAATACACAGCTTCATCGTTCCATCTTTCCATCTTTCTTCCTTACGAACAACATCGGGGCTCCCCAGACACGCTAGGACGAATGAAACCCAAGTTCAATAACTCCTCTAATTGTGTCTTTAACTCCACCATTTTTTTATGGCGCCAACCTATAAGGGGCTCTTGATATAGGGCCCGTTCTAGGAACCAGATCGATACTAAACTAAATCTCTCGATTCTGTGGTAACCCTAGAAGGTCCACTGAGAAAACATCTGGAAATTCACTTACTATTGGAATCTGGTCCAATTGCGGTTCACTGGCATGGTTATCATCCACCTGTGCCAGATACCCCTGACATCCTTTACGGATACAACGGCGTACTTCTATCGCTAACATTAAGTAAGGAGGTCGAACTGACTGATCTCCCTGTATAACCACTTTAGGTTTCCTTGGGATCGCTAATCGTATCCTCTTATGCCGACAATCCACGTTAGTGCCATAAGCTGCTAACCAATCCATCCTAAGTATGAAATCAAAGTTTCCCAACTCAAGTCCTATAAGGTCAGCATTTAATATCTGACCAGAGACTTGTATTGGGCACTGCCTATATATCTTAGTGGCATAAAGGGCATGTCCACTAGGTATGTTAACCGTTAGCACAGTATTTAACGGTTGCCCGGGTACAGTCAGCTTATTAGCAAATACTAAGGAAACAAAGGAGTGTAGCACCCGAATCGAATAATATCATAGCCTGATGCGAACATACATGGAATGTACCTATCACCACGTCCTCTGATTTTAAAGCCTCCTTCAGGTTGATAGCATTTGCTCGGCCCATTGTCTAAGGCCTTCCTTCTAGAGCCATCATCTTCTGCTATGGGCACTCCTTTGGGTTATGGCCCTGTTACTGGCACTGGAAGCAAACCTTCTGATTTAACTTGCAGTCTTTTGCCCTAGGGCCTTACTGACCACACTTAAAAAACACACTCCTGTTGCCTTAATACAATTTGTACCTTCGTGCTTCAGTCCACACCACTTACATTCTTTGTTCGCCGCTTGACCCGAACCTTGCCCGAACTTTCCCTCCTCCATCCTCCTTTTGAATTTCTTACCGCTATCCCTTGGCTGTTGTTGGTTGTTACTTCCCTTTCTCCCAGGCTTTTTTCACTCCTCCCAGGCTTCTTTATTTTCTGCTTCTATCAACATAGTTTTCTCCATAGCCTCGATAAAGGTATTTAGCTGAAAACTCTTGACAATCATTTTAAGGGTTGTCTCAGCCTTTCCTCAAACCTTTTAACTTTTCGATCTCCCGTAGTAACCTAGTGCATGGCAAAACGTGCTAATTCATCAAATTCTAGTATATATTCCTCCACCGTCTTATCCATATGTTTCAGATTCAGAAATTTTGTCTCTATGTTTTTCATTAAACACCCGTTTGAAGCGCTTCCATGTAACATAGGGTTGGTCGAGCTTTTTCCCTTCCTTAGCTTGTTTTTTCACATCCCACCAATAACCGACTGCTTTTTTCAGCATGTGGGTTGCAAAAATTACCTTTTGGTGCTTTCTGCACCCTGTTATTTCAAAAGCCCTTTCCATCTCCCGGATCCAAGCCATTGCTCGGATCGGGTCATTGCCCCTGTGAAACTTACTAGGGCGAATGTAACACCCCGAAAATTCGACGCTTTATCACCCCGAACTCTTCCGGAGCGTTATCACCCCGAACTCCCGGAGCGTTAAATCAATCACTACTTAAGAACATAAAAACCTCGATTTCAAATAACTAATTATGAAAACCTATGTTAGAGCTTCTATTCATTACAAATCTCCAAATCAATTTAAATCTAATCAACAAGCTAGAGAAGTTTGCCCGCACAGGGATCTTAATGATCAATACTAAAAATTAAATTCACTTCCTTAAACTCGCTTGGCTCTAATCCTTATTTGACAAATTAATCCTGCTTTTCACCTGCGAAAAGGAAGTCAAAGGAGAGTGGGCTTTTGAGAGCCCAGTAAGGTCAATCAAAGATTTAAAACAATCAAAACAATTGGGCCAAATTTTCATATATAGTCAAATGAAATCTTTTTAAGAGTATTTTCAATAAACACAGCATTTCAACATAAACAAATGATTCAAACGATTTTGACATTCAAGTCAAATAATAACTTTTCAAAACACTTTTAAATGAAATCTCAATTGTTTTGATATAAACATAGGGATGAGTATAAACTCAATCCCTCAATTAATAGTTATTCAACACTTTATGTATAATAAAACAGGAATAGAAAACATTGAAATGAGCAGTATGCTGTAGCAAAGCCACCCCGGCAGTGCTCAATACACTTTACATATGCATGTGTACACTGACTAGTCCATCTAGGTACTAGTTTAACCCAACTAACAGGCCATCCTTCTAACTCCAACAATACATACCATCTTATAACTCCCTGGTTTACTAATTCATGTCAATATTCAAGGAATTTAAACACAATTCAAACTGTTTTACAATGATTGAATTAAATAATTAAACAGATGAGAATAACGAATTCCAAATTATCGCTATCAGGCTCAAATTAGGGTTTCATGGACATTTTCAAAACATCTTTTATATCCAACATAAATCGAATCAATGTAGTTCATTAAGCTGTTATAATAAAACATTTGAAGTTAGAACAATGAAGTAGGGTTCAGATAAAATTCCTTACCTCGGTCCAAGCTAAACAATGCTACCAAATATCGATCAATATTCTCTGAATAAACCTAGATTGATAATTTATTTGTTAGAACACAATCTATACTAATATACTATAAACCTAATATTAACTACCCACCACACGCTCAATTCTAATTCCGAAATCGTGTAACTCAAAGCGGGTCATGCACACGGCTAACCTAACCGAGAATCCTGTACGCTATTTAATGCGTAACGATATTTCAAAATTCATACTAAATTACAATAAAAACACATTTATTGCTTAAAACATTATAAAAAATTCAAAATATGATTTTTTTTGAAATTTTGAATATTTTTGAATTAAAATAATTTCTTCAAAGGCAATAAAAACCCATAAATGACCATAATTACTTTTAGCTGAAAATAAAGTCCCATAATTTTGAAACAACATGAAAATGTGTATAAAAATTATAAAAAAAAATCAAAATTTAAAAGATATCAAAACTATTTTTAAAGTTTTCATTTTGCTAAAATCAATGCTATACGGAAACCATAGCAAATTAACTCCAAAAATAATCAAATTCAAACTAAGTCTTATTTATATCATAGAAACATTACTCAAGTTTGTCCATAACATTTTCATGAGTTTAAAGGCTCCAAAAGATTTTACAATTATAAGTTTACAGAAAATATTAAAAATACATATGATTTTAGAAAATTATAAACTTTTATTAGAAATTCTAATTAGTCTAACGTATTATACTATAAAATTTTACGTACTAACGATAACCGTACGCTAGTCTATGCACGTGTCGATCCTAACGCTAACCTGTGTACACACACACATGCGCACATCATACACCCCCTTTTCATTAGCTGCTTTGACCCACTTCATCTTCTTCCCAATCACTGTCCACAGCCCAAAATTTCCTTACACAAACCCCCTCACGGCAGCCCCCTTATTCCCACCTAACACACCATCTAATTCACTCAAATCACCCTCACATCTCATACAAAGACAACCAAGTTAAACTTAACAAATTCCACACCGTGTCGTTATAAGAAGAAGATGAACCACTGCCTCATGGCAGTGGTTCATCTTCTTCTTATATCAACATACAAACACACACACACACACACACACACACACACACACTCATACAAAACACACTACACAGCCACACCCTTCCACACATCACACACAAGCATCTCCCCACACCCACTGCCTCACGACAATGGGTTCTCTTCTCCCCTTCTTTTTTTTGTCCAACACAAAAACACCATTTCAGTCCACCAAAGACATATACACATCCAATACACAACACATCTCACTATACACTCCATATAGATACAAACAGTTTCACACTCTAAACAAGGCAATCACTCATGCACCACCCCAATTTACACATACTAACATGCACTCACGGTACACAGTAACTCCCTCACACACTTTTTCTCACTCATTACCATGATTTTCCTTCTTCACCCCTCTTGCTCACCCCCTTTCTTCTTCTGCCTTCTTCATCTTCTTTTTTTTAAACCAACATTCACAACAGCACAGCTACTGCCTTCCCTCTTATTCAACACACAGACACACATGCAGAACAGTCACGCAGCCCTTCATCTTCCCCTTGTACGCACTCATAACTCGCATTGTTAAAGATATACACTCCCACATAAAAACCACGCAGCACTTTGGCTATCTACCCACAAAGCACACACTTACACTACACCATCACAAACACTCACTACATATGTAATACCCCGATATATTTTAACGGGTAAATTAAAATTTTCAGTGACGAATCGGTGAGCATTAATCTTGGTGATCTTTAGAGACAAATTTTTGGAAACCATAAGTTGTAACATAGTGATAGCAGTTACAGGTAATATGGATTGAGGTCTTTAGCGACGATTGCCGTTTACGATATTTCTAAAAAACTTTAGCAACAAGTTTATATCTTATATTTAGCGTTAATATTTTTAGCGGCGAACTATCTACCTTAGCATTCACTATACTTTAATCGACAATAAAAATTTCTTTAGTAGCGCCGAACTTAATAGCGACGATTTGTGACACGAGATAGCGTAACACATAAACTATTTTTATATAACTATTGTTGGACCATTTTCTCGGTGATAAAATTTGGGTCAAAAGATTTAGCGACAAAAGAGAAGGGTTTTCTTGTCTTTGTATAACTAGGGTTTTCATTTTGAGTATAAATAAATAGCAATATCTCTGGCAGCCGCTCAAGGCTCCTTCAGCCGTAATGGCCACTACCGAGAGAGAGATAGAGAGAGAGAGAGAGAGAGTTACAGATAAAAACAGAGAGAGAAAAACAGAGACCGAGCGAAGGGGAGATCTGAAAAGATGAAAGGCAATTAGAAAATGAAAGGAACAAAAGTGGAGAGGAAATACAGAAAGAGAAGAAAGAGGCACGACAGAAAAGAGAGAAGAAGAAATTACTGGGAAAAAAAAGGAAAGATAGAAGGAGAGAGTAAGGGAGGAAATTGGCGACGATTCCGATCCTGCAATTCTGATCCGGCGATCGAAATGAGATATCTCCGGTAAGCCTTCTACCATATTCTTTTATGGAATGTGTTTAGTGTTTGAGGTGCGTGAGAGGGCTGCCATGGCCCTGAGTGTGTATTATGTGATTTTAGTGTAAGTATGTATATAGTGCAGTGTGTGTGTCTATAAGTGGGTTTTTAGTGTATCTTGTGTAGGTAGAGTGCATGTATGTATATGTGTTGGCCAAGGAAGGGAACTACTGCCTCACGGCAGTAGCTGTGAAATGGTTAAGTTTTTGTACTTTGTTGTTTTGTGTGTGCAGGAGAATGGAATGTGTGGGTGAAATGGGTCTTGAAAGGAGAAGAAAAAGCTATGCAATTGTGTATGTAATTGTAATGTGTGTAGTGTGTTAGCAGTGAGGGAGAGAATGCATGGTGTACTCTGTTTTTTCAGCCAGCAAACAGGGAAGTGTAAGAGGAGGAAGAAGATGGTTGACAGTGTAATGGGTTTATGCAGAGGGGTGGCACACTGTGCTTGCACAGTTGTACCACGTGGCTGTTAGGTATCTTACAATTGTTCAAAAATGATAAAACTTTACAGAAATGTTCTTCGGGAAAAAGTATAATTACTGTTAAAATTTCATATTTTTCTGACATTATTTGGTATTTTTAATATTTTCTGAGAATTTTGTTTTCCTAAAATCCATTTGGGGCCTTTAAGATTCTTATTAAATTCTGAGAGAATTTCTGTAATGTTGTCATGGTATATGGAAGCTTCAGTTTCAGTTTCGTAATTTTTAGAGTTGATTTAATACTAAATCTGTATCGCATTTGGTTTAGCAATATAGATGATTTTAAAATGATTTCGGTGCTTTTTAAATCCTTATTTTAATTTTAATATTTTTCTTATATATTACGAAGCTGTCATAAAAATTATGGGATTTTGTTTTTAGCTAGAAGTATTAATTGCTATTTTGGGCTTTTTCTGGTAATTAAGAAAATTATTTTAATTCAAAAATATTCAAAACTTCTGAAAATTTATATTGTAACTTGTTATGCTGTTTTAACGTATAAAATTATTTTATAAGAGTTTATTGTAAATTTTAACGTGTCTTAATGCGTTATAGAGTGTGTAGGGTTATCGGTTAAGTTTAGCCGTTCGAGGGGTCCGATTCGTTTTTGTTTTTTATTAAGAGTGTCGGAGTGAGAAACAATTAAGAATTAGTATTAGATTAATTATTTGTGAGGCTAGGTTGTGTTCTAATAAATGACTCTGCCAACCTAGGTTAATCTCGAGAAATTTGGTGAAGAGCGTTTTTAGCTTCAACGTTTGGATTGAGGTAAATGATTTCTATCCGAAACCCAAATTTGATCCATTTGTTCTCGTGATTATTTTTCTGAATTGATATCAAATCTCCTTTGAACTCTGTTATAATTGTTATGAAAATGCATCGTTTGCCCTTAATGCCTTGCTTTGAGCCTTATATGTTTATTGAAATTCATTTTCGATGTTGTGTATTTATTTCTCATTACGCATCGAATTTATCATTGATTCATCGGTTATTGCATTCTGCATATTGACATGAGTTAGTGTATCGAGGAGTTATAAGGAAGGTCTGTATCGGGGGTGATATAAGGATGGTCTGTTATTGTCGGGAGATGCTAGTACCTTGAGGGTCTAGCTAGTGTTCATATGCATATGTAACAACAGTGTTATTGAGCATCGCCTTTGTGGCTTTGCTAAGTGATTACCCTGCACTGCCTGTGTGGCTTTGCAAATTTACTCATGTTAATATGATCTGCATTGTATGCAGTGTAATTGAATTGTTTTCGTTGATATCTGATTTAAGGTAGAGAGTCGAATCTCCTCCTCATCGCCTTTGAAATAAATCTGTTAAACATTTGAAATCCATTTTCTGAATTTTGAGCGACCTTACTGAGCTCCCAAAAGCTCACTCCTTTTTCTTCTGTTCCCTTCTGCAGGAAATAATCGTCAGTAAGAGTTTGGAACCAATGAGCTTGATTATAGATTTGATTAGCATTTTCATTGTTAGTTATTTAAGCCCTTGCGAGGGGATTAGTGTGTAACTTAATAAATTAAGTACATTACATTGTTTTGAATGAGAACGGTTTCAGTCTTAGTCATTAGAACCCCTGCGTGGGTCAGTGTTGCTATTTAGCAATTTTGACTTAGAATTGATGTTTCAAGTATGACAGTATATTTGGAGAATTATTTTACTCAATGGTTTAGTTGCTCTGATGGACTGATGGTTCTAAATTACTTGATTTGAGGTCATAATTGTCTGAGTGCATCTGATCGAGCGAGTGTTAACGTTCCGAAAATTTCGGGATGTTACAACATACCATTAAATACAAAAGAAAACCCCATGGCAGCGCTGTTTCTTTGTTCTTTCCACCCACAGTCTGTCACACAAGCGCACAGCCACGGCTTCCATGGCCGAGACCTCTCAATTTACTTCCATAACCCATTTCTCTGTAGCCATGGCTGCCTTTGCAGCCATAGGCTCCCTAACTTCTGTAACCCATTTAAGGATTAGAGAGAAAAGGCCTTGACAAACTTACCAGACAAGTAGATTTGATCGCCGAAAGCCGCTTCTCTTTCCCACTTTCTCTCTCTGTATCTCTCTACTGAAATTCCAGAAACAAGAGAAGAAGAAGTGTTTTCGACGACTACTACCTCTCAAAGCTCTCTCTCTCTCTCTCTCTCTATATATATATATATATAAAATCCTAAAAGAAAAATGACCAAAACCTCCCCTCAAATTTTGATAGTTATTCATAGTTTACCCAAAACATTTTATTATTTCAAAAGGGTCCAACATAATTAGTTAAGATAATTTAATGTGTTAGGAAGTTTTTTAACGGGTTGTTATATAATGTCGCTTCACTAACTGTCACTAAAAGTGGTTACATAAAAATATCAGCGGTAACTAAAAGAAAATTCGTCGCTAATAGTTTTCGGTAGAACTCGTTCACGCTAATCGTCACTAAAGGCCTAAATAAGTATTTCTTATAACTATTAATATTAAATCACTACTTAATATAGTTTTTAAACATTATTGCTAAAGATAACAAAATTTAATGCTCACCAATTCATCACTAAAGATCCAATAAATAATTAACTAGGATTTTTAGCGTAAAACTAGCCTTAAGTTTTGGGGTGTTACAGTGAACATCTTGAAAATCCCGGAATTTACATTCCCTTTTTTCCTCTACGGGAGTGGTGTAGCCACCGCTGCAAGCTGTGCTACTGGAGTTCCTATAATCTCCCGCAACAACCCCACCAATTCCCTCCTTAAGCCCTCCCTATTATTGTTCTCTACCTCAGCCTCTACCTATCCCGCATTCCTATCCTCAGCACTTGTCGAAGAAGCCTTCGTAGGTGACCTTGCCCGATTAAGAAGTTCTTCCACCGGGGGTATCACCTGGCTCTGCAAGTGACAAGCCATCAGCACAAAACATTTTTAACTACAACATTTTTTTTACACAGCACCCATATATACAACGTTTCATTTATACAACACACATTTAGTACACATAACGTTCGCAACTTACAGTCAACTTTATACAAATATAGATATTAGATGTCAAATTTACACATCTATATACATTAGTAGTTAACTTTATACATCTATACACATTAGAACCCTTCTCTCCTTAAGCTGCAGGGAACCTATTTCATTCACGAGCGAACACAGTGTACCAATATTTGTCGTCGAGGAGCATCTCCCGTCGATCTCTCGGTATCGGCCTCCCCGGATGAGTCTCTCGGATCCCATCCTGTATCTCCCGAATCACCCTCCTCCTCGCATCAATTGTATACTCCACCTTTTTACTCGTCCGCTCCATATCTTCCCAACTATGATTTTTCACCTTCTCCACCTCCCGCCCCTCCATCGCCTTCAGCTCCTTTGGCCTGGTATATCAAGTGATCTCTCTTCACCACCTCAATAAATGGTACTTCCAAAAAAAATTTACCTGCTGCTCCCGACACGATCCCTTACCAACCTTCACAAACCCTACTGGCACTTCAATCCCAGTCTCCTCCTTCTGCACTTCCTCATCCACTCTTCATCAATCTGCCAGGGGTCCTGCTCAAGATCCTCCTCACCCTCGTACTCACATGATCATTAAACCATCCGGCTCCAGCCATAATTTCCTACAGGGCATATAAAATCACATCAAACTTATAACATAATAAAAATAATTTCGACACCTTCCTTCCCTCCTTAGACACTTAATGTTCTACTCCTAGTTTACAGGATTATGTGCCTAAGCTCTAATACCAACCTTGTGACACCCCTAACCTTAGTGATGTCACCAGAGCCTGGTTGACGGTCATAACTGCATAACAACCCTACTGGAGAACAGAGCAACTCTAGATACACCTTTAAATATATACATAAAGTTTCAAAAAGCCATCTTTGAACATTTTCACCATAAAGCTCAATATGAGCACATCAGAAGTTTTTACATAATACATTTAATCCCAAAATATGGATGTCACCGTCTTACTTTTTTTCTCACAGATCTGGTTGCCTTCTCTTTCCTTTTCCTTAACATTTCTCCTACCTCGCCCTGACTACCTGAAACATTGCAGGTAAGGAATGAGTGCAAATTGCCCAGTAAAGATAATACAAGGAGTAACGCGTATAACAAAGTGACGATCTCGGGAGAAATAATAATCAATCCCAACGATATCAAGAATCCAGAGTTCAATGGATAACACGACATTAATTTCACGAATCAAGAAACATATATTTTTCTTTAACCAGACTGAGCGGCTTTAAAGCCTAACAGAACAACATTATCACCACATTTTGTAAACTGGACTGACACATCATAATAAAATCAAATGCAATGCAGACATCGACCCGACTAACTAGACTCGATTGACATGATCGACTCGACCTGTGCACCCTATATCCTTTTTTGTCGGTGATTATATTTCACTGGCCCTCATTTCACATAGTGTCCCGTACTCCAGGATGTTCATCTCAGTCTTTGATAAATATAAGAGAAATCAAGCACAAGAAGGGAACTCACGAAAAGTGTTCGTCCTCGAACCACGCTATTGCCAAATCACAAATCACAACAACGGGACGGACTAAGAGAACTGGGTTCCCCTTACATCCTCAGTCAATCAACTACTCAACAAGAAGTTCTGATCATGAACATGACTGGGGTTAAACAAGATAATTCAAACTCACACCAACAATACGCACAGAGTGGACTAGAGAACAAGCTAGTCACAAATCTCAATAATATTTCAAGCTAAGAGAGACATCGACACAACAACCCCCGACATCTCATGTCCACCATACAACATTCACCATACTACACACTATGAATGATAAGTATGCCACGAGGAGCAATTCATAGCATATAGAGAGCCATACTATCCTTACCTGGTTGGCTTTTAGCCGACGAGCCCAACAACTTGAACCACCACGATAGGGGTCACCTAATCAAATAAGACCATGCTCGTTAGCCATTAACCATCATAAATACACAATTATTCTACTCCCATTTTACCAATTATTTATAGTATTTTACAGCGATCGCTTACTCCGACTTGAAAGCGGGGTCTTTGTTCCCAACCCATTCTGGTCATACCCAAGGGCCCCTGGGGTCTTGGGTCCTGCATCGCCCAAACACGTCGACAGATTCAATGATCAAATTTTCAACGCATCGAACCAGTCAGCGCGCGCACGCTCAAGTCACATACATTTTTCGCTCCGCGCGCGCCTTGTGCACGACTTAGACAACTTATTTCACATTAACGTGACTCACGAGAGTACGATCGTCATGCTGAGACCACCTGAACACCTTTTCACGCCGAGACCACCCGAACACCTTTTCACCAAAAATTTCGACTGATGGCGCAACTGCAGCGACGGGGTCAAGGGGCAAAGGCCTTGGCCAACCCCATGGGTTGGCCTCGGCCTCCCCAAGGCCATGGGGTTGGCCTTGGCCTTCCCCCCGGTTCTTACCTTTTCACGCAAAGTCCCTTTTGTACTTTGTTCGCTCCATACGCTCTTTATGTGACTTCGGCATTTTGTTCGTCATATGGGTACGATTCTTGGCAACACACTGGTCACGACGCAACTCTCAGATTTATCATCGCTCATCAAAACACCTACCGTCCGCGCACCCAAAGTTTGTAAAAAGGGGAAGTGGCCTTGGGCTCCAAAAATGGAAGAAGACCATTTGCCCTTGGCCAACCCCAGGGGGTCAGCCTCGGCCTTCCCCAGGCCTAGAGGGTTGGCCTTGGCCTGCAAGAGGGGTTGGCCACTTTCCCCTGTTGGCTCCCCCCTTCGCGCATACTCCTTTTCGCACTTTTTTCTCTTCGTACGAAATTTTGACATCTTGATCGTCACGTAGATACATTTCGCGTCGATGCACTTGTCATAACGCAACTTCCAGATTCATCATTACTCATCAAAACACCAATCGTAGGCATGCCCGAAGTTCACCAAAAGGGGGAGTGGCCTTGGCCTTCCCCAAATTTTTGGCCTATGGCCTCCCCTCGCGCACTTATTTTCTCGAGTCTTTGCACCTCCGTGATGTTTAGGGACGTTCGTACACCAACCTCGCAACGTCCATTGTGCATCAACCTCGGGACGTTTGTTGTCTGTGACCGCTCACCACTCCCGTGATACCCGTCGCCCAAAGACACGCGCTACCGCCGAATGACCCGTCGTCGACGATCGCATACCATAACTCTCAACTTTGTCATTACTACATGTTGCGTTCATTATTTTGTTATAACAGACACACTAACCTCATATCCCATCTTTGGGACGTTCATCGCCGTGCCCGTGCACCATTCTCATGATACGTGTCCCCGACACCAAGTATTGCTTCGCGACGTTCATCGCCGTGCCACCTTCATAACACGTGACGTTTGTCGCCGCGCCACCTTCATAACACGTGCCCTGACACTTGGTATCGTCTTTGTGACGTTCGTCGTCGCACCCGAGCGCCATTCTCATGATACGTGCCCCCAGCACCAAGTATTGCTTCGCGACGTTTGTCGCCGCGCCACCTTCATAACACGTGCCCCGACACCTGGTATTGTCTCCGTGACATTCGTCGCCGCGCCCGTGCGCCATTCTCATGATACGTACCCCCGGCACCAAGTATTGCTTCGCGACGTTCGTCGCTGTGCCACCTTCATAACACGTGCCCACGACACCAGGTATTGTCTAATGCCGTCGGCATCCCGCCCATGTGCCATAATCATGTTACATGCTTTCGGGGGCTCCATTTGTAGTGCTTCAGCATGAGGACCCCTCACTGCGGGATGGGCTCACAACCTTAAAGCCATCACCGGCACAATCAACTACGGGATGGGCTCACAGCCTTAAAGCCATCACTGACACAATCACTGCAAGATAGGCTCACAACCTTAAAGCCATCGCCGACACAATCACTGCAAGATGGGCTCACAACCTTAAAGCCATCTCCGGCATAATCAACTGCGGGATGGGCTCACAACCTTAAAGCCATTGCCTGCACAATCAACTGTGGGATGGGCTCACAACCTTAAAGCCATTGCCAGCACAATCATTGCGGGATTGGCTCACAACCTGAAAGCCGTCTCCGGT
The DNA here is from genome assembly GCA_033070095.1 of Escallonia herrerae. NCBI lineage: Eukaryota > Viridiplantae > Streptophyta > Magnoliopsida > Escalloniales > Escalloniaceae > Escallonia > Escallonia herrerae. The sequence continues at coordinate 167,890 of JAVXUP010001119.1, forward strand.
ACAATCACCGCGGGATGGGCTCACAACCTTAAAGCCATCGTCGGCACAATCAACTGCGGGATGGGCTTACAACCTTAAAGCCATCGCCGGCACAATCACTGCAGGATGGACTCACAACCTTAAAGCCATCGCCGGCACAATCAACTGCGGGATGGGCTCACAACCTTAAAGCCATTGCCAGCACAATCACTGCGGGATGGGCTCACAACATTAAAGCCGTCGCCGGCACAATCATTGCGGGATGGGCTCACAATCTTAAAGCCATCGCCGACATAATCAACTGCGGGATGGGCTCACAACCTTAAAGTCATCGCCGGCACAATGAACTGCGGGATGGGCTCACAACCTTAAAGCCATCGCCGACACAATCAACTGCGGGATGGGCTTATAACTTTAAAGCCATCGCCGGCACAATCACAGCGGGATGGGTTCACAACCTTAAAGCCATCGCCATCACAGTCACGGGGGGCTCCGGCACTAGGACCCCACACCACGAACTCTGAGCACTTAGCCGTGAGCATGTCCACTCTTGTTACCATTGATCGTCGACACCACCAGGGCAAAACCCCCGGGTCATTCCGGGATGGGAGCATGTCCTTAGAGGGCATGGCGCCTAGTTCGTCTGACAGTTGGCTACAGGGGAAACCTTCACCACTGTCAGGTCCTCTGCGCATCTCTTGGCGCACTTCATGGGATTCAGTAAGGGCTTGGATCGGTGGTTGGGGCAACGGCCTTACTCTGATCATGCTGTCACGGTATGGTCAGTCTTCTCAGACAGGTAGAGTGACGCTATGCCAGGTAGGCAATCCAAATTTGGGAATCGACAGTCCAATAAAGAATCGGTATTTTGGGACCCTCTGGTGACGTGTCATTCCCAGGGGATGACATGTGGCATTTTATGACATAAGCACACTGTTTCCTATAAATAGTGAACTTTACAACTCAAAAATGAACTTTTTGCTCATTCTTACAAAACCACTTTCTCATTCTAGAATTTGAGAGCTCTTGGGTTCTAGTGAGAAAAACATAACTTTGGACCGTAACATTGGGCCCCAACTCGGACCTTGACTTGGAATATCGACTGCCGGCCATGTTCGTCTCGTCCTCGTCTCCACAGCACTACCAATCCTCAAGGCCTGTCTGGGAAGCCTTGCTCTCAGCCTTTACTCCGTCCTTGCTGTCTCTCATTTTGCACACTTGGAAGCTGACTCGGATTGCAGCCTTTGTGGCACCTCCACATAGGTACAAACCTATCTTCCTCGGCATCATTTTGGCGACTCTGCTGGGGAGGTGAGAATCGTATTGCAGTCTGCCTGTCCACTACACTCAAGCACCATGCCTCTACAGCAAAAAGTTACGAGGGCTACCAGCCAAGGCCTCATCCGCACCGTGCACGAGGAGGATCACCTCGGTGAATAAGAAGGGATTAGTGCCATGTGTCTCCAAGACCAGCCCCTAGCTTCTGCGCCTGACATACAAGTTGCAGTCGATGCGGCCATCCAACAGTTCACTCCCGCTATAGCAAACCTACAGGACTCGCAGGCTACTCTTATGACAATCATCATGGAAATGCAAAAATCCATGTAGGTGATGCCCCTCAAAAAACCCTTGTGCCAGTCCAACCTTCAGGACCTGGGTTGGCTCTTGACGCCGCTCAGGTCCCAGTGTCGCGACCACCACTGCCTCAATCATCTAGACCCTTGGCGGTAGGACTTGCGACATCTTCGCCTCCTGTAGCTGACGTGCTGCATCCTGTGAGGCCATCATGAAGGCCTCAGGCAGACCTTGGACCCGTACTACAACAGATTCACCCTGTCATGGCCCCTAGTGCATGCCGACACGAAGTTCATCCAAAACCCATGACTCAATTGAGATGGAGCTTAACCCTTACCTGACCAAACAACGTCATACCACCGACCAGGTAGTGGACATGTCTCACCCACCCAACCATGCTCATATACAACTCCCACCACAAACCCCTGTCATGTATCAACCCTCCGTTGCACCTGCCTATTAAGTTGCTCCTTCTGGGGGCTCGGGGGCTCGCCCATCCTAGCCAGCCACCACCCTTTGACCGTCCATGACAACCTGTCTCCCAACTATGTCTCCAAGTTATACTTTGATGCACTCATCCACCGCTTATCACAAAATTCTACACCTAATCCCTCCGCCCACCTGATAGGCCATGCCCCATATGCCAATGATATTGCTGCCATACCCTATCCCCCGAAGTACAAACAACCAGCTTTTGTGCTCTTCAACGGACGCGAGGGCAACGCCAGTGAGCACTTGACGAGATTTGCTGGCTCATTAGAGCAGTATGGTCCGGGAGACAACTTAAAGTTGAGGGAATTCCACAAGTCCCTTATAGGCTTGGCTTACACTTGGTATCACCAGATCCCTGTAGGGACTGTCCAAGCATGGAATGACATGGTCCAGTTGTTCTTAGACAAGTTCCATTACGAGGCCGAACGCGTGACTATTGTTGACATTACTGTCATTTGCCAGAACCAAGGGGAAGACTTGAATAAATACGTGCATCGCTTCCATCTCAAATTCCTTTAGTGCACGGACTTCAGCAAGGACAAAACATTGGTTTCCATATGCATAAAAAATATGACTGACATCTACCGGGTGCATATTGAGAATCTATAGTTGTTTTCATGGGGACACCTCAAGGAAACAGCCCGCCGTACTTATGAGACGGTCGGTCCTGTCAAGCCGTGGAAGCCTCGACCACAAAATGCACTATTGGCTTTGGCAGACTCACCCACCACTCAGCGTAACAACAACAACACCAACAACAATAGCAACAATAACTACACTGGCTTCAAGCGTCGGTTCCCAGATGGGGACCAATTCCCCGACAAGCGAAGGCAACAGGGGCTTGGACCCGACTATCCATGTGATCTGAATACAGTGAAGGAACTCACACCCGGGCTTTTTCCCGCCCTCCCAAGCATATACCCAGCCACCCGCGTACCAGGCTGATACCTCACCCAACTTGCCCGACCGTATCACTACAGTCCTCCTCGGTGACGGATGTACCAGAGGAAAACCCCATAGGCCGATAATCCACATAGATCTCGAATAGATACCGCTGTAAAAACATCCAATTTACGTACGTCGCCACCTGATAGCGTCCATACAACCTCTGCACGTCATTGGAAAACTGATCCAGACGCGAGTACAACGTGCCTAAGTAAATAGGGGCCAGCCCAACGTGACCCCCCCAGCCATCCGGACGGCCAATTTGAACACCCTCGGGGTAACGCCATCCTCCGGCGTACCCTTCAATACAAACCTACAGGTATAAAACATACAACATCTATTACGACTACCCAACCCTGTTTAGATAATAAAATGCGAGGCATGGCAGTATGATTATGTTAACTTTTTTTCAAAGCATAAATTTTTTTCTCTAAGTATAAGACTCGACTACAACGCATACAAAAGAAATTGAAGCACAACATGCAAGAGATGCTGAAACAAAGACAATCAAAGCGCGTACCTTGACAAGAACATGGTGAGGAAACCCGCCAGCTCATATCTCTCGTCCTTGTAGTAAGGACCCATATGAAAGCTGTTCTCCGATACCATCTTCTGCCCAGGTAATGCGGTCGCCGTACCATAGAAGTGCTTGATCCACCCGCTATACGTCCCCTTACAATGGCTCTTTATCTCGCTTGCAACCCCCTGCAGCCCCTTCATGATCAACCGTTCCGGCGCCGTCAACTACAATGCACAAGCATCCTCAGCAACACGGTCAACATCATCACGTCAAGAAGTGTTGGCCCAATCTCCCTAAACTCCGTGATAAATGTATGAGTTTGCGAGCTCCACCTAGAAAGCAACAATGTCAAGCCCTTAAGATCTTTCACCGGATCAATCACCTTGAACGTTGCCTCTATCGCAGCCACCAATCCCAATGCCTCCAACCTCTCCACCCAAGCCGAACCCTCTAGCATGTACATACACCAAAATTTCCACCCCACTGGCATAGTGTTGTGGCCCTTGAACATCACAGGCGACCATGGTATATCTCGTCGCTCTGCCAACAAACCCGGCATATACCTCGGCGACATCACCGGGGCAACCTCACCACTCAGCGCGCGGACATACGGAGAGGGAACCATCGGACTCACCGTCATCAAAGAAGCACTCCACCCCTAGAAACATAACCACTCGCTGACTCAGCTCTTGCCATAGCTCCTTCGAAGGGCAACCGGGCACTGCTCCCTTCGCCATCAACAACACATTGTTTTGACTCGGTACTGGATCAAAGCTCCTTACTCCACTGTCAAAGCTCAACGGCACCCCCGATATCTCCACTGGCCCTGCCTCATCGTCCCCAAACATGTTGCCACGCGACGCCTTTGGTCACTCGCTCGCTCCACCGCGACATCGTGCACTCTACTTCTTCCTTGTCTTTTTTGGCAATCCACTAACATCTTCCCTTGCGTCGGACAAGACACCACCGCATTCGCCATGCCCCCGATCGGCCTCGGCCTCACCCTTACCGGCCTCACCCTTGCCGGCCTCAGACCGGTCGGCCTCACCCTCGCCAGCCTTGGCCCGGTCAGCCTTGGCTCTGTCAGCCTCGGCTCGCCGTTCCCTCTCCTTCCTTCTTTCTTCCCTCTCCCTCTCCCCTGTTCCCTCTTTCCCTTTTCCTTTTCCTCTTCCTCTTTCCCCCTCTCCCCTTCCCCGCCCACAGCAACACCAACACCACCCTCAGCCTCGGCCGAGGCCACCCCCTCCCCTTCCCCTCTTTTCTTTTCCCTTTTTTTCTTCCCTTCCCCTTCCTTCCTCCCTTATTTCCTTCTCCCTTCATTCCTCCCCCCTCCCCCTCTCTCTTCCCCCTTTCCCCATCTCGGCCTTGGCCTAGACCGGATGGCCCCGGTCAGCCTCGGCCTCACGGCCTTGGTCGGCCTCAGCCATCCATGGCCTTGGCCCTCCTTCCCCACGCCCTCTTCCACCATGCTTCCCTCCCTTCCTTCCCCCATGCTCGGCCTAGGGCTGGCGGTGTGCCTCGGCCGCCGTTGCGGTTGGCCCTTGGCCACCCCTTCCCCCACTTGCTCCTCCACTCTTACCTCCTTGCATCCTTTTGGCCTCTTGTGAAGTCCTCAATCTCATGTGGGTCTTCAAGCCTTCCTCTTATCCTTCTTCTTCTCTTTTTTCTCTTCCTCTGTTCTCTCCTTTTTCTTCTAAGTGTAAGCTCTCCCTCTCTTTCTCTCAAGTCTTGAAAATGCAAGACTTCCCACACTTCCCCCTTCTTCTCCCACAAAGTCTTTAACTTTCGCCCCAAAACTTCCCCCTATTTTTTTCATTCAAAAATCAATCTCAAACTTTCCCCCCAAAACTCCCAACAACTCTTTTTTTCAAACCGCTACCCATTTTCGCTCTAGCTTAAGTATTTTTGCGCTATCTTAGTCGGGATTAACGCTACAACTTTTACGTAATTAATTTTACCGCTAATAAATTTTTTTACGGAAACCCACTTCCGGATAAATTTTATTTTTTGCGCTACCTCTATTTTCATGCCAACACTAACAGATACGCGTACTTCATTTTCCGTCGCTCTGCCTTCTCTCTTTATACCGCTATAACTTTATTCTCACTAATGCTTTTTCTTCGCAATTTTTTTTTGCAAATTTCAAGGAAGCCTCCACTCCCCCACGTCTTTCGTTACTATCGTGCCCGTTCCTCAAGATTCAACACCGGCACTTTTTTTCGAAGACCGACGTTTATGCGTGCGGCGCCCGCTCGGGTTGCCCCTCTGTGCACACCACACGCAGGGGGTTTATGTTCCCAGTTCCCAGTTCCCAACCCATCCTGGTCATACCCAAGGGCCCTTGGTGTCCTGCTTTGCGCAAACACGTCAACAGATTCAACAGTCAAATTTCCAACGCATCGAACCAGTCAGCGCGCGCACGCTCAATTCACGTACATTTTTCGCTCTGCGCGCACCTTGAGCGCGACTTGGACAACTTATTTCCCGTTAACATGACTCACGAGAGCACGATCGTCACGCCGACACCACCCAAACAACTTTTCACGCCGAGACCACCCGAACACCTTTCACCAAAAACTTTGACTGACGGCGTAACTGGAGCGACGAGGTCAAGGGGCAAAGGTCTTGGCCAACCCCATGGGGTCGGCCTCTGCCTCCCCCAAGGCCATGGGGTCGGCCTCTGCCTCCCCCAAGGCCATGGGGTCGGCCTCGGCCTCCCATGGGGGGTTGGCCTTGGCCTCCCCCCAGGTTCTTCCCTTTTCGTGCAAAGTCCCTTTTGTACTTTGTTCGCTTCGTATGCTCTTTATGTGACTTCGACGTTTTGTTTGTCATGTGGGTACGATTCTTGGCAACACGCTCGTCACGACGCAACTTCTGGATTTGTCATCGCTCATCAAAACACCTACCATCGCCGCGCCCAAAGTTTGCCAAAAGGAGAAGTGGCATTGGGCTCCAAAAATAGAAGAAGACCATTTGGCCTTGGCCAACCCCAGGGGGTCGGCCTCGGCCTTCCCTAGGCCTAGGGGGTCGGCCTTAGCCTCCAAGAGGGGTTGGCCTCGGCCACTTTCCCCCGTTGGCTCCCCCCTTCGCGCATACTCCTTTTGGCACTTTTTTCATTTTGTACATAATTTTGACATCTTGATCGTCACATAGATACGACTCGTGTCGACGCACTCGTCATAACGCAACTTCCAGATTCATCATTGCTCATCAAAACACCAACCGTCGGTGTGCCTGAAGTTCACCAAAAGGGGGAGTGGCCTTGGCCTCCCTCATGGGAGTTGGCCATTGGCCTTGGCCACCACCTAGGGTCGGCCTCAGCCTTCCCAAGGGGTCAGCCTCGGCCTCCCCAAGGGTGGTGGCCTTGGCCTTCCCCCAATTTTGACCTATGGCCTCCCCTCGCTTGCGCACTTTTTTTCTCGAGTCTTTGCACCTCCGCGATGTTTACGGACATTCGTACACCAACCTCATGATGTCCATCGTGCATCAACCTCGCGACATTCGTCATCTGTGACCGTGCACCACTCCAGCGATACCTGCCACCCAAAGTCGCGCGCTACCGCTGAATGACCCGTCATCGACGACCGCAAACCATAACTCTCAACTTTGTCATTACTACATGTTGCGTTCATTATTTTGTTATAACAGACACACTCAACTCATATCCCATCTTCGGGACACCTGATGCGAGCCCATGCACTGTCTCCGCGACTTTCGTCACCGTGCCCGTGCGCCATTCTCATGATACGTGCCCCCGGCACCAAGTATTGCTTCGCGACATTCGTCGCCGCGCCACCTTCATAACACGTGCCCCGACACCTGGTATTGTCTCCGCGACGTCCGTCGCCGCGCCTGTGCGCCATTCTCATGATACGTGCCCCCGGCACCAAGTATTCCTTCGCGACGTTCTTCGCCGCACCACCTTCATAACACGTGCCCCCGACACCAAGTATTGCTTCGCGACGTTTGTCGCCGCGCCACCTTCATAACACAAGCCCCGACACCTGGTATTGTCTCTGCGACATTTGTCGCACCCGTGCGCCATTCTCATGACACGTACCCCCGGCACCAAGTATTTCTTCGCAACGTTCGTCACCGCGCCACCTTTATAACATTACCCCGGCACAATCACTGCGGAATGGGCTCACAACCTTAAAGCCATCGCCGACACAATCAACTGCGGGATGGGCTCACAACCTTACAGCCATCGCTGGCACAATCACTGGGATGGGCTCACAACCTTAAAGCCATCGCCGGCACAATCACTGCGGGATTGGCTCACAACCTTAAAGCCATCACCGACATAATCAACTGCGGAATGGGCTCACAACCTTAAAGTCATCGCCGACACAATGAACTGCGGGATGGGCTCACAACCTTAAAGCCATCGCCGACACAATCAACTGCGGGATGGGCTTATAACTTTAAAGCCATCGCCGGCACAATCACAGCGGGATGGGTTCACAACCTTAAAGCCATCGCCATCACAGTCATGGGGGGCTCCGGCACTAGGACCCCATGCCACGAACTCTGAGCACTTAGCTGTGAGCATGTCCACTCTTGTTACCATTGATCGTCGACACCACCAGGGCAAAACCCCCGGGTCACTCCGGGATGGGAGCAGGTCCTTGGAGGGCATGGCGCCTAGTCCGCCTGATAGTTAGCTACAGGGGCAACACTCACCACTGTCAGGTTCTCTGCGCATCTCTTGGCGCACTTCATGGGATTCAGTAAGGGCTTGGATCGGTGGTTGGGGCAACGGCCTTACTCTGATCATGCTGTCACGGTATGGTCAGTCTTCTCAGACAGGTAGAGTGACGCTATGCCAGGTAGGCAATCCAAATTTGGGAATCGACAGTCCAATAAAGAACCGGTATTTTGGGACCCTCTGGTGACGTGTCATTCCCAGGGGATGACATGTGGCATTTTATGACATAAGCACACTGTTTCCTATAAATAGTGAACTTTACAACTCAAAAATGAACTTTTTGCTCATTCTTACAAAACCATTTTTTCACTCTAGAATTTGAGAGCTCTTGGGTTCTAGTGAGAGAAACATAACTTTGGACCATAACATTGGGCCCCGACTCAGACCTTGACCTGGACTGTCGACTGTCGGCCCTGTTCGTCTCGTCCTCGTCTCCACAGCACTGCCAATCCTCAAGGCCTGTCTGGGAAGCCTTGCTCTCAGCCCTTACTCCGTCCTTGCTATCTCTCATTTTGCACACTTGGAAGCTGACTCAGACTGCAGCCTTTGTGGCACCTCCACATAGGTACAGACCCATCTTCCTCGGCATCAGTCTTTAACCCAGCCTAGTACTGCACAAGTATTGATACCCCTCGTTTAGGGTATTATCCATATTCCCCACTTTTCTTTACTCAAAATGCTCAACTAAATGTATTCCTAAAGTTTGGAGTCGACATGGTAAAATTACCAAAACACCCCCGAAGTCGTAAATTACCAAAATGCTCCTGATGGTCACTATCACTACCCCAAATCTCCTTTCAAACAACCCTTTAGATATTTACACCTTCCCTGGACTAAAAAGTCTTTTGAAAAATTTTCTAGGAAAATTACCAAAATACACCCTCCGGGTGGCAAATTACCATATTGCCCCTGGGGTTTTCGACACCAGATAATATAACAAAAATCTTAAAATTCTATTTTAAGCATCTTGAAATTATTTTTGAGTTAAAAAGTATTTTAGAAAATTTTTGTCCAAAAATTCTGAACCGGTGTCCGGACCGAGCGCTTAAAAGCCTTTTCAGCTAAGAATAGCTAATGACTTTAGAACGATCTGAAATATTAAGAAATGGAAATTCTCAGTATCCTAGGGTTCTCATAAATTTTTTGCACGAAGTCACGCTAGTTTGATCTTTTAAATTTCACTGTATAATTCAAAAATTCTCGCATCGGTTAACTCTCTTCTCGACCTCGGAAAAATCTAAATTGTTTCCACACTGTAGGTCTCTTAAAAATAACTGGGGTCTCTTTTTTCGTACTTTGGCTAAATCTGATTATAACTATTTTTAAAAAATCAGACTAGATACTGTTAATTAAGATTTTATTTTTAGCGACGAAAACATCTATTGTTCAAACTCGAATACACACTATTGTACCTTTAGCACACACACGTCTTCTTCCTCCTTCAATCAGCCGCATATCCAGGTACACTCATCTCACAATCACGCATGGATTTCCCTCAATAACTCATCTTAATCAATTAAACACGTTATAGTACATCTAATTCATGTCCTAACCCATTTAATTTACATCATTACACCTAATTGAACACATACAATTCGAATCAATTCACTGTAGCCGAAGAACACACACTGAAAATACACACCCGCATACACTGGACACTGCACGAATGTGGAATCTTGACAAATTTTTCTTTCTTTTTCATTCCAAGCTCTCATCTACACATGCTATAACCAAATTCATCACAATTCTTCTCTCCCCCGACCACATATACAACCGAAACACACAATGTATATATACTATACATATTCCACTAAAATTCATCCCAATTTTTGTAATTAGGGATTAAGATCAAGGGATTACCCTGGTCAATTTAGGGTTCTAACTTTTTCCCCTTTTTTCCTCCTCCTTCCTCTTTTTTCTTGTTTTTTTCCTTCCTTTTTTTCTTCCTGCTAGTTCCTTTCTGCTTTTGGTCTTTAGTCGTGTTCTTTAGTTTCTCTTAATTACAATTTTTATGCCAAAATTCTTTTTATATTTCCTTTCCATTAAATCTTATCCCAAAGTATTTTATAATTTCCAACATTGCGTCCGCTTAATGTAACCAGGAGGTGGCCACCATTTGACTGATTTCTCCCCAAATTGTGACATATTTTGCAAACTTTCAAAATTTAAACTTTGACCCTCAGGTTTCTAAAGTTGCATTTTGACCCCTCTTGTTTAGAAAAAATTACTCTTTGACCCCAAAACCACACTAATTTCACTTCCTAACCTAATCATCATCAAAATGATACTACTTAATAAAATATGCATCCCGTTCACCATATTTTCCAAAATTGTATTTTTGCCTCCTAACTTTTTAAAATTACCTTTTAACCCCCACGGCCACAATAGGCCGTTATTTAACTCCTTAATACTTAATTATATCACCTATATCGTGCTACCAAATACAATAACCCCCATTGATTAATTAAACTCGGGGTTAGATTAATTCTTGATATTTTTGGGGTATCACACTACGGTTGGTATCAGAGCGATTCTGTAGACTTTAGAAACCTATGAGGAAAAGCCTAAGTTTTGACAAGAGTTAGGGGAAAACTTTAGTGACTTAGTTGAACCTTAGTAGTGGCTAGATATCAGAGTGCACAGTGAAGGCATAATGATTACATCATTTGATTTGAGTGCTTATAGGAATTGGCTAACTATTTCGAGGTTGAGTAATGATATCTGGTTGGTTGGATTATAAAACCCTAGGTTATAATCCAAATCATATAGTATAGTGAAATGCTCAAATCTGCTATTGATGTTCTCGGCTCACATTTTTTATGTTTTACATTCTCTATTGTCAGACTTAGACTCTTCTAATACATAGGTTAAGTAAAGACATTCCATATAGCTCGTCAATTGTGCTGAGATCACCGCATCTCTCAATCCAGACATGAGCCCCATTCAGACTTCCGGCAGCTGTCTGCCTCCGGCAATGACATCCTTACCGCAATTCTCATAAGATGACAAACCTTATATCAACATCATCTATCGACTCTTAATCTGCTTACGTCATAATAACAAACCCCCTTAACCTCTATTTTTGAAATCTTACAAAAGTACCGGTCGAGAATTATTTCCTAAACTGTTCCTAAGTGGCATCAATCAATTGTTGATCAATCAAACTCTTCGCTACTGTTTCCTACCCCTGATCGGCCTCCCCTCTCAGTTTATATACAACAACTTCAATCTTTGCCTCTCACTACAATCAATTGCTCAAAAGTTTCCTTCATTTTATTGAATCTAACTCTCTGCCTCTATAGGATCCAACAACCCCCTAAAGCTAATCGCATTTGTTTGTTAAATTCACCCATGATGCCCTTATTTTGAAGTCATGGTTATGATTGAACCATATGCAGTACTCCTTACTACTGGTTTGCCAGATTCTGTGTATCCTCTGATCAATATCAGGTTCCTAGTGTTCAGAATCGTAACCATCAGTTCTACGTTCTGCTATTCCCCCTATTAGCTAGGGGTGCCCATCTACAATAATAAAATCTCCATACAACTATTTTCCCAGTCTAAGGATTGTTTGGTCAAGTCTTTCAGATGCCGGGGTAAAGAATCCCTACTCATCTTATACAAACCTATTAGAATATCATCTGTCGGGGACCTCTCGGCCCTCCACACTATCCCCACTGCCAGTGCTTCAAGTACGGACCATATCGGTATAATTAATAGTTATCAGTGTCACACTACACGTGTTTAAAGAATAGTACAATTATAAGTTATAGGCAGACTTCTTAACTTTGATGGCAGACTTCTTAAATCTACCATAATCCCTACCCCACTCTCATTAACCAGAATACAAATTTTCAGAATCATGTTACCTACACGCAGTTGTTCCGTGCCTACAGAATCATATACCTACACTTTTATACCACTAGACCAAACTGCTCTGATACCAACTATAACGCCTCAAAAATCTAGAGCTCCATCGCCCCGAACTCCCAAAAAGTTAACCCATCTCACACAGACTCTAAACCCATTCTTGAGCATTCTATGGCTGAGCATTACCTACAGAACAGAGTCAAATGAAAGGTGGACTTTTGAGAGATTAGTAAGGTTGTATAAGGACTACCAAAAGAATTACAAAACAATTCCAAAGAATCCAACTGCAATGATTTCCCAACAGCTTCAAACGATTGAAAAAATTCAATGATTTCTAAAATGATCAAAATCATGATAGATAGATAGATACCAAAATGAACAACAACAATCACGACGGGTTCCAAAACGATCAATAAAAGATTATCTTTAAAGTCATCATTCCAAAATACAATGATGGTTTTCCAAAGTATTTCAAAACGCACACAGATCATTTGATATAATCCTTTCCAGTCAGTTATGTAACAGTCACGGTAAGACACAATGTCAATAAAATCAAAGACGTTGATAATGGGCGGTTGCAATGCCATTCTGGCAAAGCCAGTGTGGTGTACACATACATGATGTACTAGTATATAATTACTAGTCCTACTGGGATCTAGCATGTGTTCCAAGCAAGATTCAGACCAGCCTTATAATGCCTCCCCACGGAAAAATTTCAGGTCAACCCAAAATCAATAATATCAGTGAGCATTAACATAAGCTAAAATCACCAAAACCAATTTGGATTTCAATAACAATACACATATTGAAATAAGTCATCACTCAAAATTCTAGAATAACCACAACAAATAGCAGGAACAATTGCAAATAGTTATCGAATTTAGGCACAACAATTCAGAAGAACGGACACAAACAATTATCATATTTGTGCAACATGCAATAACAAGCGAGCATCAACAAGATTTCTAAATAATCGATTCAGGTTCAATATTAGGGCTTTTTGGGAATAACATGCTAAGATCAATACATAATTCAGCATTCAACATTAGTCATAAATGAATCAAAGATTACTTACGAGTACGAGTTATCAAAATAAGGGTTCGGACGAAAGTCCTTACCCAGGATTCAGATAGAAACCCTTACCTAGATCCGCTGCTAAATTATCCTAACCGAGAAGTCATTAGCTTTACCCTAAAAGGAACAATCAGCTGTTAGAATATGATCTCCACTACGATATTATAAATCAATACTGACTCATGCACACACCCATAATGGCCCCCTCACCGGGTATATAAAATTACCAAAATACCGGAGTGTAAAATTATCAAAACACCCCTCGCACCTTTAAATCACCAAAATAATATTCCTGTAAATAAAATCACTAAAATAACCTTACCATATGCAAATTTATCCAAAAATACCTTTCTTATGTCAAATTACCAAAATACCCCCTTAGGGTGGCAAATTATCAAAATACCCTCTCTCACACTTGAATCATAAAAATAGTCTTCCCTCAAGTAAAATCGCTCAAACAACTTTACTGTATGTGAATTTACCTCAATTAACCTTTTATAGATAAAATTACCAAAATACCCATTAGGGTGCCAAATTATCAAAATACCCTGGGGGTTTTCGGCACCGAAAAATCCTAAAATTATTTTAAAACACTAGTCATATTTGGGCTAAAAAGTATTTTAGAAAATTTTTACCCAAAAATCCAGAACCGGTGTCTAGACTGAGCGCGTAGAAAATACCTACTGGCCTTGGAATGCTACAGATTTTTTTAGTAAGAAACATATCAGCAAAATACCATTTTTCTAAAATTTTTAGATTAAAATAACTTGATTTGGTCTGCTAATTAAATTGCTAATTCTCTTTAATTGACGCCAAAATTTAGCATCCTTTGCGGACACCAAAAATATTCAAAAAATTCTAGAGCGTACGTCTTGTAAAAATATTGGGTGTTGCTGTTTATAACTTCACAAATTATGACCGTAGCTATTTCCAAAAGTTCGATTAAAACTGCATATTAACTTTCTACCTTTAATAACAATAACATTTACTATTCACATTCACTTGGATTAAACACACACACACACACACACTTACACCTTAGAACACACATTCACCTTGTCCTCCTCACTCCTCTACCAAAGCTCACAGAGTACACCTTCCTCACACACATACTACTATACATAAACGCATGCATTACAACACTAATCTATACCTAATTACACCTACAACACATACTTAATACACAATTACACATTTTATACACATAATCACACACACACACACACACACACACACACGAAGCATACATACTTAAGAACACACACCGAAACACCAACCTACACACCTCGTCACACACACACATATTCTCAATAGCTCATATACACACACTAACATACTTCTAATACATTTTATCCTACTTTACACGCATATGTAAACACAAATTTGCACCCATACCCATGGAATATCCTCATGGCAGCCATGAACCCATATTGCCACACAAATTGACTGCATACACAGAGACACCTACTGAAACACACGTTAAAGGTGAAATTACCATTGGAGGTTTTCCCCAATCCCCTCCTTCCTCTCTCCTTCTCCCCCCTCGGCGGAATACCTCTCTTTCTCCCCTGTTTCTTCTCTATTCATATGCTTCTTCACTGTTTATGTTTCTTTGTTATTATTATATCTTTTTTTCTTTTTTTTTGAACTCTTATTTTCTTCCTTAACTTTCCCTTTTTTCTTTTGTTTTGATTTTATCCAATCCATTAGTTTTTATTTAATTGGATTATTCATCAGGTACATGAAGTAAGAAGTGGCTCCATGTTGTGCATATTTTCCCAAAAAATTGACACCCAGGTACAATTTTCCAAAATTTCCAAAATTACAAAACAACCTCAAAGTTTTAAAATTTCATTTTGCCCAAAACTTTTTCTAATCTTTATTAATTTGATTAGATGTCATTAAAACATATATTGTCACACATTTCCATTTTTTTCATCACAAAAATATAATTTACATTTACACCCCCAAGGTTTTTCAAAATTACAAAGTGACCCCCATAAAATTTTAAATTTATAATTTTGCTCCAAAATTTTTTTAAGCTTTCATTCTCTACTACTACCCGGGTACCACCCAAAATTATGCCCATTTATTTTTCGGATTATAGATGGTTATTTTAACCAGCTTCTGAAGTTTGGATATTACAAACACTTTGATACATAGGTGGAAAGGAAAATGTTGAAAATATTTAAAAACTTTAGAGAGAAAAAGGCCATGGGGAAGATAGGCAATTTGCTTATCTCTACAGTTAGCCATGTTCATTATCATAATACCCACACAATTTAAAGGAAAGCCTCGAATGAGATGGGTAAGGAGAATGATATCAAGATAAGTAAAAGAAGCATAAGAGTCGGTGCGGTCTGCAAGGTTGTATGTTAGAATTAAGTGCAAAACACAATATAAAGGGGGAAGCTCGGTAAGGACAGGTTTCTTGGTAGAAGGGAGAGTAGGGTCATTGTATAACGTTTGAATTTCTTCGATGGGGAGAATAGTCTGTCGGTAACCCATGAATTTCTAGGATATACAATAAGAGACGATTGGTTGGTAAATTCGAGAATTTTGGCTAGAGAAATGGCGGTGAGATAAATAGACACACCATTGACGAAAGTGTGGAGAGAGATGGAAGTGATTGAATTGTATGTCATGTTGGCATAAAACATTCGAACTAAATGGGGTAGCATTCAATGGGTGTTGTAAGGAGAGATGTGCACCCCATGCAGACAAAAAAAAAAAGAGTAACACCAAGTTGTGTCATGAGATAAAGGTCACATGGTCGACCTTGGACGATTTCGCGACCAACAAAACATGTATAGTAGTTTACTTGGTCTTCAATGGTTTCAAAAAAATGAGAAAAAATGATGGATAACGTTAGATAAGGTGTAGGGACAGGTGGGTGCTGGATAGGTAAGGGAGAAAAAGGAGGATGAAGGAGCAGAAGAGGAGGAGGGAACATTTGTACCTAGAGTGTTGTGGACAGAGGTGGAAGGAGAGGGATCAGCAGGAGCGGCTAAGTCAGCAGGTGCGGTAGGAACAGTTGGTTATGAGGAAGAACGAGTGATGTAACGAGTCGGGACTGGGATAACTTCTGGTTTACTATCAATATCTTCTTAAAGTTTGAGATGATGTCTGGAACGTGGTCGATGCATGGATGGTCCGTCAATGGCAATTGAAAACAAGAAATAAAAAGGAGGATGAAAAGATGAAAAAGTTTTGTGACAATGACGTAAAGACTATGAAAAGTAAACAGTGAAAAATGAAAGCATATATAGACAAAGACATTTCATTCGAAAGAGATGAGATTTGATCAAATGAAAAGTTCAGAAGATCAAAGACAAGTTAAAGAGATAGGATTCATTCGAATGAAATGATTTCTTATTCGACTGAAAGAGTTTTCATTCGAAGATAAAGGTATTTTCCTTTGACTGAAAACATCAGAGAAGTGAGATTTCATACGATTGAAAGTGACTATTTGGTCGATCGAAAGAGATATCAATTGAAACATTTCATTCAAATAAGTCCACACTTGTTCGAATGAAAGGGGGAAAATAAGAGTTAAAAAACAATTTCGTTCAAAAGAAAGTGTTCTAGCTAAGGTCGCACATTCCTAAGCGGTAGCAGAGAGGACAAAAGTTAGTTTCAGCTAAGGATTTGTAAAGATGTCTGCAAGCTAATCTCCCAAACCTACTTTCTTAAGTTCTATCAATCCTTTCCGAACGTTATCCCTAAAAAAGTGGTAAGGGATATCGATGTTCTTTGTGCGAGAGTGTTGAACAAGATTTTTACTAATATCAATAGCACTTGAGCATAACAACTACGTGCTGTAACATATTCCGCCTCAGCGGTAGACAGTGCCACTAATGTCTATTTCTTACCATGCCAGGATACAAGTGATTCACCAAGGAATTGACAAGTACCACTGGTGCTTGTACGATCAACTAGACATCTAGCGTAATCGAAATCAGAAAATTTGACTGAATCAAAAGAAGTGTCTTGCGGATACGAAAGTCCCAAATTTGTAGTCCCGGATAAATACTTAAAAATGCATTTGACTTCTATATGGTGGGATTCTTTGGGTCAAGCTTGAAAACAGGCACATATACATGCGCTAAACATGATATCAGGCCTTGAAGCCGTAAGATATAACAGACTAGCAATCATGCCATGATATAGTTTGTGATCGACATTTTTACCATTTTCATATTTAACAAGATTGACGCTAGAAGAGACAGGAGTACATCTAGGTTTAGCACTATCCATACCAAATCTTTTTAAAAGCTCACGTGTGTACTTCGATTGATCGATGAAGATTCCTTCATTTGATTACTTAATTTGAAGGCCGAGGAAGAAAGTGAGTTTTCCCATCATACTTATCTCGAATTCACTATGCATATTCTCAGCAAACTCTAGGCACAGATCGTTGTTAGTGGCCTCAAAAATGATATCATCAACATTGATTTGGACAATAAGTATATATGAACTTCTAGATTTGGTAAAGAGGGTAGTATCAACTTTGCCACGAGAGAATCCATGATCAATGAGAAAGTTGCTAACACGATCATACCAAGCTTGAGGAGCTTGCTTAAGACCATACAGAGCTTTTTTCAGTTTAAAATCATGATTGGGGTATTTTTCATTTTTAAAACCGGGAGGCTGTTTAACAAAAAAAATTCCTCCTGAATGACCTTATTCAAGAAGGTACTTTTCACGTCCATTTGATAAAGTTTAAAATTCATATAACATGAAAATGCCAAAAGTGTTTGGATATCCTCAAATCGAGAAGCAGGGGCAAAGGTTTCATCAAAATCAACCCCTTTAACTTGATTATATACTTGGGCTACTAATCTAGCCTTGTTCTGACCAATATGGCCGGCCATCTTCATCAAATTTGTTTCGAAAAACTCACTTGGTACCGATAAACTTTTGTTGAACCGGAAGAGGAACTAGAGATCAAACTTTGCAAGGATCCATCCATCATCTTTGAGAGCCTCATGAATATTTTTAGGCTCAATTTATGAGAGAAAAACAAAATCAGCACAAAAAAAATTTATGGAAGACCGAGTTGATACCCCTCGTTCAGCATTACCAATTACTTGCTCCTTTGGGTGGTTAGAGGAGTATCGTCAGCTCTTAGGAAGAGGTTTAGTTTCATCATTTGCCTTTTTGGATGAATTTGTACTGCTTCCTTCATTTGTCGTTGAAATATCTAATTTATTGAAACTGAGGGGAAACTCTCGCTGTTGTCAACTGCATGCTTACTTAAATTTACAACATTAGATTCCTCAAATACAACATGCATTGATTCTTCAATCGCAAGAGTCCTACAATTATAAACTCTATGTGCTCTACTCTTTATTGAATAGCCTAGAAAGATACCCTCATCAGATTTTGCATCAAACTGACCCAAGTTTTCACCATTATTTCAAATAAAACATTTGCAACCAAAAACCTTGAAGTAATCAATTTTAGGTTTTCAATTAGAGAAAAGTTCGTAAAGAGTTTTATCAAGAATGGGTCTAATGAGAACCCTGTTCAAAACAGAACAAGAAGTGTTGACGGCTTCGGCCCAAAAATACTTTGGTAAATAGTTTTCATACAACATTGTTCTAGCCATCTCTTGAAGAGTACAATTCTTTCTCTCTACTAACCCATTTTGTTGAGGAGTCCTAGGGGCAAAAAATTTATAAGCAATGCCATTCTTATCACAAAAGGGAATAAAATCTTTTTCAAACTCACCGCCATGATCACTTAGGATTTTCACAAGTCTCAACTCCTTCTCATTTTTGAGAAGCTTTATGAGGTTAAAGAATTTTTCAAAAGCTTCATCCTTATGAGTTAGAAATAAAACTTAGGTGTATCTAGAAAAATCGTCAACAATGATGCATGCATAAAATTTCCACCAAGGCTAGCGTGTCTTGTAGGGCCAAAAATATCTAAATGAAGGAGCTGAAGAGGACAAGAGGTAGAAACAAAATTTTTATCATGAAAAGAGGTTTTTGATTGTTTGCCATATTGACAGACATTAAAGACCTTATCCTTGACAAATTTCAACTTTGATAAGCTTCTAACAAGTTCTTTCCAGAGTAATTAATTAAGTCCATATGCACATGACCTAATCTACGATGCTACAACCAAGTATCATTTTGTTGAAGGGAAAGGTAAATTTCTCGAGAAGAATCAAACCCATGGAATGAAAAGTATAGATGTTACCATCTCACTTACCGACCAAAGTACCTCCATTTGAGGCATGACAAATTAGATAGTGATCACCTTCAAAATATACTTTGTGTCCACTATCAATTAGGTGACTAATGTTAATCAAATTAAACTTCAAGCCATCAACTAAGGACACATTATTAATAAAGATCAAACCGTTACCAATTTTAGCTTTACCTATGATTTTTCCATTTGAATTGTCTTCGAAGGTAACCAGACCACAATCCTTTGAAGTGAGGTATCTGAACAGTGAACGATCACCTGCCATGTGCCTTGAGCACCCACTATCTAGGATTCACTTGTATGGATGTATGGATTGGGTTCTGGAAGATTAGATATAAGAGATTCCGGCACCTAAACTTGCTTCGTTCTACTATTATTGACAGAAAAAATTATTGAATTCTAACTACTTTATGTGGATAGTTTTTCGCTAAGTGTCCCTTATTAATACAAGTTGTACAAAGTGTGAGTGGTGAGTAGGAAGCTAGATTCTTGCCGAATTTGTTTTGTAATCCTTCTGTTTCTTAGAAGGATCATAGCCAATCCCACTTTTTTTAAAAAACACACCTTTGTCTTCCCAGAATTATATCCAAGTTCTCTCTTCCTTGTGTAAATTTTGAAAGAGTAAAGTTCAAATCTTCAATTTCCTTCTTTGATTTTCCCTTTTGAATAAATTTTTTTTCCAATTGAGATTTTAAAAGCTCATTTTCTAGAAGAGTTTTTACACATTTGAGAGACTGGATTTCGGAAGACAAATCAGACTTTTTCTTTTTAGAAGCAATCAGATCATTTTTCAAAGACGTGTTTTTGTTGATTTAAAGCTTAACCTTTTCATCTAGCTCTTCCTTCTCACTAACTGAACTCTTCAATATTGTTGATCAAAGAAAGGGCTTTCTCTTTTGGAGCAGCATTTTTAAGTTTCAATTTCTCATGGTTTTTTCTTAATCCAAGGAAGGAAACTTCAAGTTTATCTTAATCAAAATTGACAGAAGGAATTACCTCATCATAATGACCATCCCTGGCCATAAAGCCCAACTAAGCTACATCATTATTTTTAGTTTTCTCTTAATCACTTTCGTTGCAGTCATCCAAAGTAAGTAGAGCTTTTCTGGATTTGAACTTCTTCTATATGGTGTCTCTGTAGATAGGTATCCTACATCTAAACCGAATTCTTTCTGGTTAAGGAATCTATTTCTAATTACTCTGGAACAATTAGGAGATTCTCTAGAAGAAATATGGGGTTCTGCTTCTGGCAGTAACATGCTATTGGGTGGTGGTCCCAATTATGGAGTCAAATCAATACGTTCTAAGAAGAAATATTTGAATATCAATCTCATCGACTGATTCTGAGCTGTGGGCATTCATAACAAACATAAGAATTTTCTCTTGAACTCCAATCATTGTTGTTTCTTTGTTGTTGTTGTTGTGATTGGGTTGACTGACCCCTTTTCATCTTTCTTTCTCTCTAGTTTGCTATAAACTTCTTGAACTTTTAAGTGATGAAAGCCATGTCTTTGTCAGAATCATCGATGCGCTTTACAAGTTCGTGAAAGGCTTTAGCTTTAAGAGCTAGATTCTTTTTCTTCGAGGTGGTCTCTTCCTCATCGTGAATCTTCATCGTGATTTCATGAGTCATCAGAGATCCCACCAACCCTTCTAACTTGAGGGCATTTAAGTCTTTAGTTTCTTGAATGGCTGTAACTTTAGCTTCCCATCTCTTGGGAAGAGATATGAGAACTTTTCTAACCATTTCCTTTTCAGGGTACACTTCCCCTAAAATCTTGAGTCCACTTGTAATGAGAGTGAATTTGGAATACAACTCATTAGTGGACTCATTTTCCTTCATCTTGAAGGCCTTATACTGCTGAACTAGCAGTTTAATCTTAGTCTCCTTTACTTAATTTGTACCTTCACGAGTAACCTCCAGTAGCCTCCACATCTCTTTCAGAGTTTCACACGCTGAGACTCGATTATACTCGTTTATGTCGAGGCCATAACTGATAGCATTTTTTGCTTTATTTTCCATAGATAAGAGATGTGCCTGCTGAGCATCCATTTTAAGAATTCCGTTGGGAACCTTGGTTCCTTCTGGGCCATCCTTTATAGGAATGATTGGGTCATTTTCTACGGCATACCACACATAGGTTTCCTGCTCCAAGAAGCTTCTCATTCGATTCTTCCAATAGCTATAATTATCATTCTTCAGCAATGGTGGTCGAGTAGTTGCTGAACCTTCTTCCATACTTTGATCGTTAGCTCTTGACAATTAGGTCAAAGAAGAAATAATAGAGCATATGGCTCTGATACCACTTGTAGGTCCTTAAATACGCTGGGGGAGGGGATTGAATATGTGTTTACAACTATAAATAGAAATTTAAAGATTAGCTAACAAGATAATAACAATGATAGATCGACACAAAAATTTATACTGTTTTGGCCCCACGTGCCTACGTCTAGTCCCCGAGTACTCCACACGAGGGGCCTACTCGAGCCTTACACTAATCAGCTAGCTTCGGGTGCTAGCTCAAACCTTAGTACAGATTTGAAACCTCTTCAAGGTTTCAAACTATTACAAGTGGAATAAAGATTACAATTGAAATACAATTCACACTCCTTCAAGAGTAGATATTACAATGAAAACAGATGAGCTAAGCTTTCATAGGTGAAAAAATCTGAATCTTAAAGAACTTAACCAGGAAGCTTACCTTTCAAGATCTCAAGCAAAGAACTCACTCACAGGATTGTGTAGAGATGTATAAATATATTGAGAGAGACTTCTTGAGAGAAATAAGAGAGATTTCTCAGAGATCAAAAAAGTTAGCTTGAGCTGACTAAAAGGCCAACGGGTACGATGTTGGCTAGCCAGGTAGGGTATTTAATCACTCTGATAAACCTAACATGGAGTAATTCATCACGTCTTCCTTAACTTTGAGGGACCATTTTGGCCTCTGGTTACAGAGTTTTCGCTTGAGAGGTTTGGCTTCGGATAGGATAGGTAGGTGGTGTTCCACAATTGACGGGTCTACACCGGGCATGTCACTATATGACCAAGCAAATACATCGATAAACTCCCTAAGGGGTACATTGATTTATTCTCTTTTTTTCCCTCATTTAGAATAGCCTCTGCGTTGATTTCTTTTACATTTCTAGGGGTGCCTATATAGACTTTGACTGTTTATCAACCACTGGCTTGACACAACTAGATTTGCCATTTTCAATTTCTTTCATCATTTCTTTTAGATATTTTTTGTCTTTCAGATCCAATCGGTGTGGCTCATCATTAAGCATGTCAATTAATTCATCATAACATATATCAGCAACCAAGGATAGTCGAAATCAATCATCATATTATGAATCAAATAATCTGAAAAAACGTAGTAGATAAGCAATTTTAAACTGGCCGAGGTGACATAAGCATCCAAGTCTTCTATAATCTCTAATACAGTCAGTGGTGTAGGTCCCTAAGTACACTTAGAGGGGGGGGGGGTGAATAGGTGTTCTACAACTTTTGAGTATAAATTAAAAATGAGATTACAGAGTAATTACAGATATAACATCAATAAATTCAACACAGTGATTTATACTAGTTCGGGCCTACCAGCCTACGTCCAGTCCTCGAGCACTCTACAGACCTACTCGAGCCTTTCACTAACTAGTTAGCTTCAGGTGCTAGCTCAAACTGTAGTACAATTTTCGAAACCCTTTTAAGGTTTCCAACAATTTTCAAACGAAAAGAGATTTACAATTTGAATACAACCAACAAGCTCCTTCTTGAGCATGTTACAATGAATAAACTAAGACTAAGCGTTCTTAGGTAGGAATATCTATATTCTTTCAAGAACCAAACCAAGAAGCTTACAATAGACTACCCCAAAGATGAACTCACTCAATAGAGAATAGATGAGAATGAGAGAACAAGATGAGGGACTGTTTTGAGACGAGTTAGAAAGAGTATTGAATAAGATTTGCCAGAACTACGTTAAATGCTCTCAAGGATCCCTTTTTATACTGGAGAAGAAAAAGAACCGTTGTGAAGGGAAAACTCAAAAATTGATTCGACTGAAACAGAAGATAGAGTCGACTGAAAACTTAGTGAGAAATACACTGAAGAAATTAGTCGACCGAAAACTCATTTCATTCGACTGAAAACTTTTGGCTTCGGCTGAAAAGTTTGCTTTGACTGAAAAGTTTGGCTTCGACTGAAAAGTTTGACTTCGACTGAAAACTTTTGCTTCGACTGAAAACTTTTGGTTTCGACTGAAAAGTTTGGCTTCAACTGAAAAGCTTCTTTTTAAGACTAGAGCGAATGAACTGCATAATTAAGTCGAATGCAAACTGCTTGCCTTCTACTGAAACAATCAGTTTGGTTCTCTACTTAAATTTCTGTGAGATCTTTTAAGAAAGACTTAGAAAAGCTAAAATGGATAAAATAATAAAAGAAAGCTTCAAGTTCTTGCATCTTCAAGGTAGTTCGAGTCTTCGAATTTCAAGTCCAAGTCCTAGTCCAAGTTCAAGCTTTGTCCAAGGCATCATCTTGACTTTGTTGATTAAGATAAATCCTGAAATGATTATCTTAATATTTTTGTCAGATTAATGTTAGAGATAATGAATTTGGAATCATCAAAATTGATAAGTCAACAATCTCCCCCTCTTTGACGATGACAACGTTAGTTCTAACATTATATAAACATACTCCCCCTTGATTAGTTAACATTCAAACAAGAAATGATTAAAAGAACATCTTTTAATATTCAGCAAAAAATTAAAGAAGAGTGCAAAGAATGATCAATAAATAATCGTTCTCCCCCTTTGTCAAATCAAAAAGAGGAGCAGCCAATGCAACAATCAAATCTGGGGCCGACGGTGGCGAGCACCTGGTGTAGAGGAGGATGGATCAGTAGGCAGCGGAGCAGATCGACGAGCGCCTTGGGTAGAAGACGATGGATCAGCAGGTGGCGGATCGGTTGTGGGTACTTCAATGACTTCTACAACACGAGGAGAGCACGACATTGGAGGGTTGTACGGGAGATACGGGTTGAAGAACCATTCTTCCCCTTCAGTGCCAGTGTGTCGAGAGGGAAAGATATCTGGATGAGTCACCCTAAAGCCATGAGCCTTATTGAAGATCTGATGTGCCAGGTAGCGAATCTGTTCAGTCAGAATGCTCGTAGTGAGATAGGCCTGGCGATGATGAGCCTGAAGAACAACTTCCTACTATTGGTGAAGATCATGATGCATCTGAGTCAAATTCTCCAGGATTGGAGTATGGTTAAGGGGAAGAGTGGAAAGGTTAAAGGTGAGTTTGTTAAGAAGGGTGTGAAAGTCTATTTGGTTTGAGAAAAGCTGGGCTGAGGAGTGTTAAACTGACTATTGAAGGGTGGCAAGCTCATGAAGAAGGGCGGTGTGGTAGGCTGCAACAGAGGCAGCGAGGGTGGTTTGCTTTTCAAGAATTAATTGAATCGAAGTAGAGAGACGAGAAAGGTGCTCAGAGAGGTTAGAGTGGTCGGTGGAGAGGAACTCATCAAAATTAAGATTTGAGAAATCATTCAGCGGGCTGAAAAAGGGATCAGACGGGTGAGGAGGAGTGGGCAGAGGTGGTACAGAGGAGGAAGGGTTGGAGGGAAGGAATGTAACGGAAAGAGATGGGTCAGTAGGCACAGGGAGTATGAAGGAAGAAGGAGCAGGTGGTGGGAGCAGAACGGACGGGGAAGGATCAGAAGGTTCAGGTGGGAGAACTGCAGGAGCAGGGGATGTAGCAAGAAGATGAGAGGGAGCAGGGGCAGGAGCAGGCGCGGGAACCTAAACAGCCTGGGTATGGGAGGGGTCGGTAACAGTGATCCACTCAAGAGATACAGAGTCAGTGGTAAGATTAGAGCAAAGGGAGAATCCCAAACAACGAAGAGAAGTTTCATCAAGAATATGATGACTCAGAATAGATACACATTCTGAGATAGATGTAGGAAGAGGGACATGAAAATATTCAAAAACACGAGTCAAGAGGAGACCAAAGGGAAGATTAGCAGAGGATTTTTTCTTTCGAGCATCCATTACGAGCATGATAATAGCCGCAATGTTCAAAAGAGAGCCCTGAATGAAGTGTGAGAGGAGAATAATGTTGAGATATGTAAAGGAGGCAAAAGAGCCAGCATGGCCAGAAAGGTTATAAACAGAATAAGGTGAAGGACACGATGAAGAGGGGAAAGGTCACCTAAACTAGGTTTGGGGGGTTGAGAAATGGACAGATCTCCTAGAAGGGTTTGTGTTTGTTGGAGTGGGGTAAAGGAGCTAGTGGTGCACCATGTGTTGCCAGGAAAAACAATGGTAGAGGATTGATTTGGGAAACTGAGAATTTGGGCTAATGTGGTGGCATCGACGCGGATGGTGACCCCATTAACATAGGTGGTCAAAAAGGCTGAGGACAGAGCATTAAAGGTCATATTCAAATGGAACATTAAAACAAGACAAGGGTAATAAGTGGAGGGAGGAGATAGAATGGATGGATAGCCCATTCGGTCAAAAAGACTGGTAAGACCAAGTTGAGTCATTAGGTTGACATCACTTGGGCGACCCGGTACGACCTCCCGATTAACAAAATTGGAGTAAAAGAGGATTTGGTCATCAGCGGACTCAAAAAAATAGGGAATGTGAAGAATTCGGTTACTATTGATATAGGGACATGTGGGTGGTGGGCCAAAATGAGGAGAAGAATAGGAAGAAGAGGCAGCAGTAGGAGGAGGGGCAGTACCTAAAGAGGAAGAAGGAACAGGTTACGTCTGGTGGGTGCGGCGACTTGTGAGTGGCTGTGGTGGAGCAGCAGTAGTAGGTGGTGGTGGAGCAGCAGCAACAGCGGGTGGAGGAGCCACGTCAGATTCATCGTCAGTGTCAATGACAAGATGACGGCAACTGCGAGGACGTGGGTTTGTGTGATGCCCCGAACCTAGGTTTACCCGGTCATTATTAATTTAGTGACAATTTCTATGAGTGATGTTCTTTGAGGTCTTAGCGACGTTTGATTTGAACAATTTTATCATCGACAATTTATAATACCAGAGCTATAAAAAATAATTAAAAAATTGGTGCAGTAAAGAAATAAACAAAACTTAGCTCGTGACTCTAAAGAACTAATAATTAAATTAGGGTTATTATGTAAATGTCTAGATCTTATTTGATTATTTTAAAATAAGAGAGAGAGCTAGGGATAAAAATATGGGATTTTGCAATGATAGGGAGTGATTTGGGGATAAATAAAAGGAGAAGATTTTGGAAAAGATTAAAAGAAAGCATATTTGTAAATAAGCAAGAAAAAATAAAATAATGAAAAAAAAATAAAATGGGAGAGAAAGAAAATGTGGACAGAAAATGAATAGAAAAAAAGAGAAGAGGGAGAGAAGATGTGAGCAGGTCGCAGGCCCTAATCGAGCAGCGCTGCTCCCATCTCCGGCATCCCATTGCTGGCCACGCTCCACCGCCGGTGATGAACTCTGGCCACGCCTATGCCGAACACCACCGCACCACCTTCGCGATCACCATACCGTAGCCAAAGGTGCTGCTGCCACCGTCGTATGGGACTCATCACCGGTCTTCACCGCTGCGATGGCCTTGGACCCAACCGCTACCGACCACACCTTCGGCCGCAGGCGATCAACTCCGGTCGGCGTCTCCACCAAACGCACATCCCAACGCTTATCAATCGCCACCACAGATCTGGATCATCCTCGTTTTTTCGGCTACACTACGGTTGCAGGCATGGAACCCCATATTACGGCCCTTCACCGCCGCTACACTGTTCGATCATCCCCCGGCACCTCCAACCATTCCCACGCCACTGCTTGATGCCTCTGTGTGCTGCCAAGTGGTACCCGTCACTGCCGAACCATAACTTTGGTCAACTCCATTGCCGACCACACACTTGGTCTCTGGCGATTTATTCTTTTTAGCTAGCGCCTCCATTGATTAGATCGCCCAACACCTCCGCGACACCTTCTTCTCCATCTGCCTTTCATGATCACGGCCGACAGTCCCCAGTTGGGGCTGATTTTTGTAAATGGGTTTTGGTGGTGTACTTGTGTATTGGTGGTGGTAATCATTTAATGGCAGTTTTGACGATGGGTGAAATGGAATGAATTGGGTGGTTTGAATGTGTGCAGTAGTGGTGTTCTGATTTTTGGTGCGGTGTGGAGTAGAGGTATCACGGCGGTGTTTGAGACGGCAGGAATGACGGTTGGGATAGGCTGAAGTATGGTGGTATATGTGTGTGTAAATTGTTGTATCTTAGCGTGTAAGTGTGAGCGTACTTTGGAGGGTGAAGTGGTTTTTATAGCAGTATGTGTTCTACTGCCTGTTAGGATGAACGAATGGTGAGTGCATGGCACATATTGTTGTCTGAAGCAGTGTGCAAATGGGTGAGCTGGGCATGTGAATTGGTGGATAGGATTGAGTGTGCAGTGTAGGAAATTGCCTAACGTCGGTCAAAGAAATTGTTACCGGACTTGATTTACTTTTGCATTATTGAGAACCACGGATGAGCAAAGAAAGTTTAGTGATGAAAAGAGGCATATTTAGTTGAGGATTAAAAATTGATGTTCAGTTATTTTGCTAGAGGTAGGTTGTGCATATGTTCGGTGGTGGGTATGGTCATGTGGTATTGTACGTTTTCGTGTCTATGTTGGTGGTGCATTTACATAATGAAGGTTGAGTATAAGGTTGCTTGGTTGGTTCTTAAAATCGGGCAAATTGAGAAAAGTTCGGCAACGGTAATGAAATGCCGAGAATGACATGGTGAACTGAGCACGATTTTAGACGCGTTGTGTGACATGCAGTTGAATGCGGAGTATGATTTGTTTGAGACAATATCCGACAGGAATTCTACATGTCATCAATAATACCCTTTGGGTTAAAATGAAGTCAGAGCTATGGAGATGAAAGGAATGGCATTAACGGTTCTATTGGCCAAAGATAACAACTGATCATCGCGCTAGATTTTGAATCGAGGAAATGTGTCAGCGACAAGTAAGTGACCCTTTGATTCAACTAGTATTTTTACATACAATGTTTATGTTTTCTACGGTTAAAAGTGGTATTTGTCAACATTGACTGCTTTAATTATGTTTAACTGCTCTGGCTTAATTTACCAAAAAGCTTATAGTGATTTATTTATCGTTAAAAACCAGACCAGCATGTAACTGATATTTTGCTTAGAAAATGCAATGAAACTCAGATTTGAAATGTTTTGGCATTTGACGTATTTGTGATATTGAACATTTTGAAAGTTATCGAAAGGGGTGTGTGGATAGTTTGTTAAGTGGTTGTGTTTACGATGAACCAAAAGGTAGTTCTTGTTTATTCGATTGTTGTGCCCCATATCCACGGGGGAAAGTTGGATTTTGGGCCCTGGTCAACGGGACTTGTTCGTTGATGCACAATACTGTTGCTCGTGGTTCGCCCTTGCGTCCACAGAATTTTATCCCGGATGGAGGAGAGATTTCGGGCCCTAGTCAGTGGGGCCTGTACGCTGACCGCATCATATCGTTATATACTTCAGTTTTTTGGTTTCATGTACTCTATTTTGTTTTACCCGATGATTATCAATTCTATGATTTTTAGATATCTTAATGATGCTACAATATAAAGTGAGTTATTTTTTTACATGCTGTGGTTCACCTAGTTGAATCATTGGTTACTTACTGAGCACGTGGAAGCTCACCCCTTACTTGTCATTTCAGGTTTGAAAGTAAGGTGATAGTGAGGAGCATAGGAAGGGGAAATTTGGCATGAAGCTTCGGACACTGCTTTGAATGAGCTGCTAAACATTTAGATTGTTGGTTTAGCCTTAGTTGTTGACATATCGGAGTTATGAAGAGTGTTAGCATAAGTGTTGTATTCAAATGAAAATATGAAAATGTAATTAAGGTTTGTAAAAGTTTTAATTTCCGCTACAGATTATATGTTGTTTTAGCGAGTAAGGCCTGGCAGAGCCCTCGGTTGGAGTCTATCGGGTCTGCGGCTGGTCACATGCCTAGCTCGCAGGCCTGCTCGTGGGTTCGGGTCGTGACAGTTTGAGTCCATGTGGGCCCAGAGAAGAGGTGGGCAAGAGAGAGAAGAAGAGCAAAAGTCTGTAAAAAATTGACAAGGAACAATGAAAAGGGTAACAGTAAAAAGTGAAAAGAAAAAAAATGAGGGCTATATATATAGACGACGAAGTTTTTATCGACTGAAACGTCATTTTCAGTCGATTGAAAAGCTTTGAGTCGACTGAAATATGACTTTTCAGTTGACTGAAAAGTTTTGAGTAGAATGAAATATTACTTTTCAGTCGACTGAATCCAGCAGTCGAGAAACAGAGGTTAGTTTTCATTCAACCGAAAGGTATTGAGTCGAATAAAAGCTTCTTTTCAGTCGACTTGAACAAGCAGAAACAAGACTATGGTCAAAGAGTTTTCGGTCAACCGAAAACTTTTAAGTCAACTGAAGGAGTGGCTTTTTAGTTGAATAAAAAAAACTTTAGCTTAGATCACATATTCCTAACCAACGACGAAGAGAAAAAAAAGAGGATTCAGCTAAAAGTTTTGTAAAGATATCTGCGAGCTGATCTCCAGAACCAACTTTCTTGAGTTCTATTAAACCTTTTCTGAACATTGTCTTGAAGAAAGTGATGATGAATATCGATGTGCTTAGTCCGCGAGTGTTGAACATGATTTTTACTAATATCAATAGCACTGCTACTGTCGCACATAATAGGAATATGATCTATTTTGACCCTGAAATCCCGCAAGGTTTGATGCATCCACAGTACTTGGGCACAACAACTTCCAGCCGCAACATTTCCTCTGTTGTGGAGAGAGCCACAGACATTTGTTTCTTACTGTGCCAGGACATTAAAGCATCTCCAAGGAATTGACAAGTGCCGCTAGTACTCTTGAGATCGACAAGACATCCCGCATAATCAGAATTCGAAAAACCTACTAGATCTAACGAGAAGTTATGCGGATACCAAAGTCTTAGATTTAAAGTCCCAGAAAGGTATTTAAAAATACGTTTAACTGTAGAAAGATGAGATTCTTTGGGACAAGCTTGAAAACGGGCACAAATACAGATACTAAACATTATGTCAGGTCTAGAAGCAGTAAGATAAAGCAAACTACCAATCATGCCACAATAAAGTTTGTTATCTACATCTTTTCCATTTTCATCTTTGACAAGATTAACAGTAGGAGAAATAGGAGTCCCTCTAGGTTTAGCATTATCTAAGCCAAACCGTTTCAAAAGCTCCTGTTTGTACTTGGATTGACTTAGAAAAATTCCTTCTATTGACTGCTTGATTTGAAGTCTAAGGAAGAAGGTAAGTTCTCCCGTCATGCTCATTTCAAATTTCCTGCGCATACTCTTAGCAAACTCTTGGCATAGATCATTGTTAATGCCACCAAAAATAATGTCATCAACATAAACTTGAACTATTAAAATGTGCGAATTATGAATTTTCGTAAAAAGAGTAGTATCGACTTTGCCACGAGAGAATCCATGATCAATGAGGAAGCTACAAAGACGATCGTACCAAGCTCGAGGAGCTTGTTTAAGACTGTACAAAGCCTTTTTCAGCTTAAAGACATGATTGGGGTATTTTTCATTTTCGAAACCAGGAGGTTGTTTAACGAACACTTCCTCCTGTATTACCTCATTCAAGAAGGCACTTTTCATGTCCATTTGAAAAAGTTTAAAGTTCATATGACATGAAAATTCCAAAAGCATTCGGATAGCCTCAAGTCGAGCGACTGGGGCAAAGGTTTCATCAAAATATATCCCTTCGACTTGATTGTATCCTTGAGCAACTAGTCTAGCCTTGTTACGAACAATATGACCATCCTTATCAAGTTTGTTCCGAAAAACCCACTTGGTCCTAATGACCTTTTGTTGAACAAGAGGCAGAACCAGTGACCAAACATTGCTTCTCTCAAATTGATTCAATTCATCTTGCATGGCAAAGATCCACTCAGGATCTTTTAGAGCTTCTAAAATATTTTTAGGCTCTATTTGAGAAAGAAAAGCAAAATCTGCACAGAAAAGATTTACTGTAGATCGTGTTGAAACTCCGTGTTCCACATTACCTATGACTTGTTCTAATGGATGACTTGAGGAGTATTTCCAGCTTTTTGGGAGTGGCTGAGTCTCATCACTGTTGTTGTGAAAGGGTGTTGAGCATTCCCCCTCAGTTGAGGAGACATTAAGTTTGTTGTTCAAGTCCAGGGAAACTTCTTCACTGTCATCACCTGCATTCTTACTTAGTTTTTCAACGTTAGATTCTTCAAATACTATATGCATAGATTCTTCAACTGACAGAGTTCTACGGTTATAGATTCTATATGCTCTACTTTTTAATGAATAACTAAGAAATATTTCCTCGCCAGACTTTGCATCAAACTTACCAAGTTCTCAAGATTATTCAAAATAAAACATTTACAATCGAAAACCTTGAAGTAATCAATTTTTGGTTTTTGATTTGAGAATAGTTCGTACGGAGTTTTGTCAAGAATCGGTCTGATAAGTACTCTGTTCAACACGTAACAGGAAGTGACGGCTTCGGCCCAAAAATATTTTGGCAGAGAATTTTCATGAAGCATGGTTCTGGCCATTTCTTGCAGAGTACGATTCTTTCTCTCTACAACCCCATTTTGTTGGGGTGTCCGAGGAGCAGAAAACTCATGTGAAATGCCATTTTGAACACAAAAAGGAATAAAATATTTTTCAAATTCACCGCCATGATCACTTCGAATTTTTACAAGCTTCAACTCCTCATTTTGAAGCTGCTTAACAAGACTAAAAAAAATTTCAAACGCTTCATCCTTATGAGTTAGAAAAAGAACCCAGGTGTATCTTGAAAAATCATCAACAATGACGAAAGCATAAAATTTTCCACCAAGGCTGGCATTTCTCGAGGACCAAAAAGATCTAAATGAAGGAGTTGAAGAGGGCGACAAGTGGAAACGACATTTTTGGCATGAAAGGATTTTTTGACTATTTACCATATTGACAGGAATCACAAACCTTATCCTTGACAAACCTTATATGTGAGAAACCTTAACTTTGGTAAGCCTCTGACAAGCTCTTTCGAGAGAAGTTTCTTGATTAGATCCATGTAAACATGACCTAATCTACAATGCCACAGCCAAATATCATTATGTTGAGCAGAAAGACAAACTTCACGAGAGGAGTCAGATGCATCAAAAGATAGAGTATAGATATTACCATCTCTCTTACCAACCAAGGTACCTCCATCTGAGGCATGACTGATTAGGCATTTGTTAGCCTTATGGTTGCATACCCTAGGCTTACATCTTGTTTTGATGATAACTACATATTGATTATGTTCTAACGTGTGCTTTGAGTATATTCTTAGTAGGTATATACATGCACACTCATGAAGACACATTTAAGAAGTTGGATAGATGGATTAAAGCCAAAGAAGCTTAAAGCTATAGTGGACACGCTGTAGAAGCTTCATCAAGTCCAATGTCGAAGAGCAACAAAGAATGCATCGGCTAAGTTACTATCAATTATAATTGATCTTTACTAATATGTAACTAGTCTTGGTTTGATGCTTGAATTGATGACTATGACCTAAAAAGACCTTAAGACACCTTGTGCATTGCATGTGAGTTCATAACCTTTCACACATGTGTGGTTTTTGAAAATGAATGAACTTTGGAACTCACTCAGATTTTCTTAAAAACTATTTTTGGTGCTAATCTTTTCATATCTTGATGTCCATACTATCCTAGTCAGACCCCTGAGGCCCGCTAAGGGACCCGCGTCGCGCGACACATCACCCAGTCAACGGTCAATTATTCAACGCTATAACCCGGTCAAAGTGCATCTCCTTTCGAGCATCCACAGGCATCACCAATGCAGCGACATCAACACAGTCAAGCCGTTGGAAAAGGGGCTCGATCCTTCAAGGGGGTCGGCCACCCCTTTCTTAAGGGGGTCGGCCGCCCCTTCTTATAGGGGGGTCGGCCGCCCTTCTCCTCAAGAGGGTCGGCCACCCCTTTCATAAGGGGGTCGGCCACCCTTCTTCTCAAGGGGGTCGGCAACCCACAAGGGGGTCGGCCACCCTTTTCCTTAAGGGGGGTTGGCCAGCTTTCTACTCAAGGGGGTCGACCACCCTTTCTCCTCGAGGGGGTCGGCCACCCCTTCCTTAAGGGGTCGGTTGCCCCTTTCTTGTAGGGGGTTGGCCCCCTTTTGTCTAGCAAAGATCACTCCTCAACCCCGACATCACTCATCGCACTCTCTACCATGCGCGCTCAACGCCAATGATCACATGACGCGCCTCACCCACTGTGCGCAATCGTCACGATGGCAGCATACTATCTCAAGTATTGCTCCGCGATAGTCGTCACTACGCCCTTACGCCATGCTTATGATACGTGCCCCCGGCACCAAGTATTGCTCCGCGATAGTCGTTGCTATGCCCTTGCTCCATGCTTATGATACATGCCCCCGGCACCAAGTATTGCTCCGCGACAGTCGTTCTGCGCCCTTGCGCCATGCTTATGATACGTGCCCCCGGCACCAAGTATTGCTCCGCGACAGTCGTTGCCGCGCCCTTGTGCCATTCTTATGATACGTGCCCCCGGCACCAAGTATTGTTCCTCGACAGTCGTCGCCGCGCCCTTGCGCCACAACCATTTTACAGGCCTCCGGGCATCACACTTATCCACCACACCATGCGCCCCCGCCATGGACGTGGAACATGCTTCGACCCACTCTCTAAAGTGTGCGGCATTCCGGGGGCTCCGCTCGTAGTGCTTCGGCACGAAGACCCCTCTCTACGGGATGGGCGAGGCCATCGTCGGCTCAATCAAACTACGGGATGGGCTTTGCGCCTTCGCGGGCTTAGTGCCATCGCAAGCTCAATCAAACTACAGGATAGGCTTGAGGCCATCGCCAGCTCAATCAAACTACGGGATGGGCTTGAGGCCATCGCCGGCTCAATCAAACTACGGGATGGGCTTTGTGCCTTCGCGGGCTTAGCGCCATCACTGGCTCAATCAAACTATGGGATGGGCTTTGCACCTTCACGGGCTTAGCGCCATCACCGGCTTAATCAAACTATGGGATGGGCTTGAGGCCATCACCGGCTCAATCAAACTACGGGATGGGATTGAGGCCATCGCCGGCTCAATCAAATTGCAGGACGAGCTTCGTACCTTCACCGGCTTAATCATCAGGGGCTCTGGCCCTCACAGCAGGATGGGCTCGCAACCCTGGAGCCATCGTCGGCACAACCTTAAAGCACCAAGCGGTGACCATGGCCACTCATGTTACTCATGTCGCTATTGATCATCGACACCACCGAGGTCCGCCTGGCAGTTGGCTACAGGGGCAACGGGCTACTCTGACCATGCTACCGCAGCATGATCAGTCTCCTCAGACAAGCAGAGAGATGCTATGAGGGCAGGGTAGCACGGACTTAGGGACCGTCAGTCGAATAGAGAATCAGTACTTTGGACCCCATGGCCCCGACTTGTCATTCCCAGGGGGTGACACATGTCAACTTATGACACATGCACATTTTTGCCTATAAATAGTGGACTTTGGAGCTTATTCAAAGATCTTTTTCTCATTTTGAACTTTTCACTTTCTCTCTCTAAAAGACATTCTCTCTGGAATTCTAGTGAGAGAAACACACTTGGACTTCTGTCACCGGACCCTCGACGCTGCATCCTTAACACGGACTGTCGACTGTCGGCCCTGTTCGTCGTCGCCCTACCTGCGCGGCGCTGCCAGCCCTCGCGACCTGTCTGGGGAGCCTTGCTCTCAGCCCTTGATGTCTCCTACTTTGTCTACCTGGAAGCTGACTCTGATTGCATCCTTTGTGGCACCTCCACGTAACAGTGAACCTCTTTTTTGTACCAACATTTTTTTGATAAAACTTTTCATTATCTTTCCAACGCGAAAAATGGCACCTCAATCCGATTTTTTTAGAGAAAGTTATGACCAAAATATGTTACAGGTAGAAAGAAAATGTGGGTTGTGAAAGAGTTTCTTAATGTTGCTAAGACTAACACTTATGGACCCAAGAAAATGTGGGTACCAAAAGTTAGACCTAAATTGTGATTGTAGGTTGTTCAAAGCAAAGGCAAATAGCAACAAGGAGAAGACTCCAAGAAAATTTTGAGAAGGAGCAACAAGCTAAATATTAAGGGGGAGTAAGCATTCCAAGATTGGACATGTTATTTCAAGTGAGGATAGCCTCAAAGCTTGTCAAAGAAAACGGACTTCAAGAATGGTCACTTATGAGCTCAATTTCTTGGTAATTCACCAAGAGGGTAAAACTTAATGATCTTCTCAACATTGTGCTATGTGCTAAACTTATATGTTATCAATTATACTTAAATTGCCAAATCTATAAAATAACTTGCTTGTTGAGAATTCATGCGAACTATGGTCTAAATTGTGAGTCCTTGATTATTTACTACTCTATGTTATAATCTTGGATACCTATAGGATTTAGATGACGATGTATGGTCCTCTTGCACTTATATTTGTACTATTGATTGTTGATGACTATTATTGGGTTTATAGAAATTCCATGTTGAGATTATGTCATCTTAATGCTTCACATTGTCATTCCTACACACACACCTTTTGGTAATGCCAAAGGGAGAGCATGACTCAGTTAGACATTTAGTTATGTTTGTTAGATATTGTTGGTATGTGTTGATTGAGGGGGAGCATACGTTAGGATGGAATATGCATATGGTAACTTGATAGGGAAGCTTACATGCTTGAATCACATACTATCTTGTTACTCTTGAAAAATCCATGAAGTAAATGAGATTATTGAGCTACATTGCCTATCTTTCTTTGGATCGTGAAGGAACTCTTGATGTCATCCGTATAAGTTCATGAGTTATATGCACCTCATGCCATTATCTTGCTTATAACTATATCTTCACACACACACACACACCCTTGTCTCTTTGTTGATGACAAAGGGGGAGAAATAATCTTGATTCTATATGCTATGTGATTGTGTGTTTTGAGAGAACATTAGAGGAAAAGCATATCTTGTTTTAGCTAGGGAAGCTAGCTACGAGCTTAATTGCTATATGAGATTAATTGACATGTCTTTGTCTTTAGCATACTAAAGATGATTGAATGTTCTAAGTGAGATTGTTGTGCTTAATTGACTACCATATGATACATCTTACCTTATATAGAATCAATGTTTGTCATCATCAAAAAGGGAGAGATTGTTAGCCCTATGGTTGGATAACCTAGGCTTACATCTTGTTTTGATGATAACTACACATTGATTATGTTCTAATGTGTGCTTTGAGTATATTCTTAGTAGGTATATACATGCACACTCATGAAGACACATTTGAGAAGTTGGATAGATGGATTAAAGCCAAAGAAGCTTAAAGTTATAGTGGACATGCTATAGAAGCTTCATCAAGTCCAATGTCAGAGAGCAACAAAGAATGCATCTGCTAAGTTACTATCAATTATAATTGATCTTTACTATTATGTAACTAGTCTTGGTTTGATACTTGAATTGATGACTATGACCTAAAAAGACCTTAGGACACCTTGTGCATTGCATGTGAGTTCATAACCTTTCACACAAGTGTGGTTCTTGAAAATGAGTGAACTTTGGAGCTCACTCAAATTTTCTTAAAAACTATTTTGGTGATAATCTTTTCATATATTGATAAAACTTTTCATTAGCTTTCCAATGCAAAAAATGGCACCTCAATCCGATTTTTCTAGAGAAAGTTATGCCCAAAATAGGAAAGGGGGTTCCGTGAGGCAGCCGATAGGCAGTAGAGTGATCCAGTCGACTGCATTGGTCAAAATTCAGCTCCAACGGCTATTTTCGAGGACAAAACTCCAATGGCTATTTAGAGGGAATACAGTCGACTGCAATGACAGTTTTGCTCACTTTTTGTCTATAACGGCTATATTTCATTTTCTCCCTATATAAATGGTTTGGGGCTTCATCATACACCATGGAAACCACATTCTAAGCCTCCATTCATTAGAGAAACATCAAGGCTCATAGATTAAACTTTTCTCTCTTCATCTTCATGATTTTACATCATTAAAGAGAGCATCTTTGTGAGCAATTCTTTGATTGAGAGTGAGCATTCTTCAAGTCATCAATTCTCTCATCTCTCTATTATACTAGAGCTTCATTTGTACTCATTTCCTTTCAAGAAGGTTTCTTTGTACACAATTTATCTTTGTAAAAGGATTGTGATCAAGGCTTGGGTTTGTCAAGTCTTGGGTGAGCTTTGTGGATTCAAGGCTTGTGCTTGGTGTGGGAATATCACCAAGTGTTGTAAGGGTTTTGATCTTGACCCGGAAGAAGATTGTTGCTAGTGGATTCTAGTGCTCTTGCAAGGGACTTCCTTGAAGAGGTGGATGTAGGCTTGAAGGTAGTTTAAGCCGAACCATTTAAATCTCCTTGTCAAGTATCTCTAACTCAATCTCTTTACTTATTGCTCTTTAATTGTTTGAGATTGTTTAGTTAGCATCTTCATTGAATTATTACTTGGTTTGATTGAGATTTATGATTGTACTTAGTTTAAATTCCCCATTAATTTTCAAAAATCCTATTCACCCCCCTCTAGGGTTGTTTTATTGGTTTCAACATTGATCACCTTCGAACTGAACTTTGTGTCCACTATCGATGAGTTGACTAATACTTATCAGATTGAACTTCAAACCGTTAACCAAGGATACGTTATCTATAGATATGGAACCGGTGCCAAGGATACGTTGTCTATAGATATGATCTTCCCATTTGAGTTGTCTCCGAAGGTAACAAGTCCTCCATTCTTTTGAGTGATATGGGAGAAAAGTGAGCGATCACCGGTCATATGCCTTGAACATCTGCTGTCCAGAATCCATTTGTTGGAATCTACCCTTGCTTTCAAGCATACCTACAACAAATTCTGGTTTTGTTCCTTTAGGTACCCACACATTCTTGGGTCCTAGAAGATTAGATAAACAAGATTTTGGCACCCAAACTTGTTTCATTTTGTTTTTTGTAATGGAAGGGAATGACTGATTTCTAACAGCACTAAGAGGACAATTTTTAACTAAGTGCCCTTTCTTCTTACATACTCTACAGAGTGTGAAAGGCGAGCAAGAAGCTAAATTTTTGTTAAATTTTTTTTTTGTAATCTTTTTGTTTCTTTGAAGGATTGTAACCAATTCAACTTTTCTCAAAAACATATATTTGTCTTCCCAAAAGAACATCCAAGTTTTCTCTTCCTTGGGTAAATTTTGAAAGAGTAAAATTCAGGTCTTCAATCTCCTTTTCCAAATTCATTTTCTGTGTAAAAATTCTTTCAGTTGAGATTTTAAGGGTTCGTTTTCAACTGGAACATTTACTCCTTTGAGAGATTGGATTTCAGAAGACAAAAGGAATTTTCCTTCTTAGAAGCATTCAGATGATTTTTTAGAAAGACATTTTCAGAAATATAAAGTTCAATCTTTTCTTCTAACTCTTCTTTTTCACCTTCTAACTCTTCAACATTATTTAGCAAAGAAAGAGTCTTAATTTTTAGATTAGCATTTTTAACTTTTAACTTTTCATTATTTTTACCGAGTTCGTGAAAAGCTGACTTGAATTCATTATTATCAGGATTTTCAGAGATTACCCTATCAGAGTGATCCTCCTTGGCCATGAAGCAAAGTTGAGCTACATCATCATCTTTGCTAGCTTTTTTGTCACTTTCATCAGAGTCATCCCAAGTCAGCAGGGCCAACCTGGGCTTGAACTTCTTTTCTTTGAAGTCTTGACTGTTGCTGCTTGTAGTTTTGTTCTTGAGCTACGAACAATATTTTTTTATGTGCCCAGTTCTGCTACATTCATAGCGAGCATCAAAATTTTCTTGCACATTCCAATCACTATTATTTCTCTGATGTGATTGGTTTATGGGATTTCTTCTGATCTTCCCATCTCGCTTTCTTGCGAGAAACTTCTTGAATCTTTGAGTGATAAGAGCCATTTCAGGATCAGAATCATCGTTGCTCTCTACAGGTTTATGAAGGTCTCAGCATTAAGAGCTAAGCTCTTCTTCTTGGAGGTGGTTTCTTCTTCGTCATGAATCTTCATCGTAATTTCATGATTCATTAGAGAACCCACCAATTCTTTAAGCTTCAGCACATTTAAGTCCTTGCCTCTTGAAAGGCTGTGAGTTTTGCTTCCCATCTCTTTGGAAGAGATATGAGAAATTTTCGGACAACTTTTTTTTCTGGGTAGATTTTACCCAAAAGCTTCAGTCCATTTATAAAGAGTGTAAATCTGAAGTACATCTCATTTATGGACTCGTGCTCCTTCATTTTGAAGGCCTTATACTGCTGGACCAACATGTTAATCTTGGTCTCTTTCACTTGATTTGTACCTTCATGAGTGACCTCCAACAACCTCCACATTTCTTTAGTTGTCTCACATGCTGAGACTCGATTGTCACCTAGGGGGGTGAATAGGTTTTCTACAACTTTTGAGTATTAATTAAAAATGAGATTACAGATATAATAGCAATAAATTCAACACAGAGATTTATACTGGTTCGGCCCCACCAGCCTACGTCCAGTCCCCGAGCACTCCACATAAGGGAGACCTACTCGAGCCTTTCACTAACCAGCTAGCTTGGGGTGCTAGCTCAAACCGCAGTACAATTTCCGAAACCCTTTCAAGGTTTCCAACAATTTTTAAACGAAAAGAGATTTACAATTTGAATACAACCAACAAGCTCCTTCTTGAGCAGATGTTACAATGAATAAACTAAGACTAAGCCTTCTTAGGTAGGAAGATCGATATTCTTTCAAGAACCAAACCAAGAAGCTTACAATAGACTATCCTAAAGATGAACTCACTCAACAGAGAATAGATAAGAATAAGAGAACAAGATGAAGGAGTGTTTTGAGATGAGTTAGATAGAGTATTGAATAAGATTTGCCAAAACTATATTAAATGCTCTCAAGGATCCCTTTTTATACTGGAAAAGAAAAAGAACTGTTGTGAAGGGAAAACTCAAAAATTGATTCGACTAAAACAGAAGATAGAGTCGACTGAAAACTTAGTGAGAAATACACTGAAGAAATGAGTCAACCAAAAACCACATTTCATTCGACTAAAAACTTTTGGCTTCGACTAAAAAGTTTGCTTCGACTGAAAAGTTTGGCTTCGACTAAAAAGTTTGACTTCGACTGAAAACTTTTGGTTTCGACTGAAAACTTTTGGCTTCGACTGAAAACTTTTGGTTTCGACTGAAAAGTTTGACTTCAACTGAAAACTTTTGGTTTCGACTGAAAACTTTTGCTTCGACTGAAAAGTTTGGCTTCGACTGAAAAACTTCTTTTTAAGACTAGAGCGAAGGAACTGCAAATTGAGTCGAATGCAAACTACTTGCCTTCAACTGAAACAATCAGTTTGGTTCTCTACTTAAATTTCTGTGAGATCTTTTAAGAAAGACTTAGAAAAGCTAACATGGATAAAATAATAAAAGAAAGCTTCAAGTTCTTGCATCCTCAAGGTAGTTCGAGTCTTCAAATTTCAAGTCCAAGTCCAAGTTCAAGCTTTGTCCAAGGCATCACCTTGACTTTGTTGATTAAGATAAATCCTGAAATGATTATCTTAATATTTTTGTCAGATTAATGTTAGAGATAATGAATTTGGAATCATCAAAATTGATAAGTCAACAAGTGGTCCATACTTGATCATCTAATTATGTGCTTTGCCCTGTGCTAGTGTGATTAGCACCGAGATAAACATATCAATGAAGCATCTTGTCATCACTTCTAGCTCCATCAAATCCATCCAATCTAAAAATTCTTCGATACCCGGCTCGATCTGTACTAACAGTTCCTCATCTCTAACCCACTCGCAATCGTAGAATATCTCCCATCCTTTAATCTATTTTCCAGTCTCGACACTGTAAACTGGCTCTTGAAATCCATAGATGGGTAGACTTTCTCCTTCGTTGACAAAATGATAGGGACCTTAGTCATGTTCATGTGTTTCTCGCTTTCTTTATCTTTCTTGGCCTGGGCAAGTATCCAGATGGCTTCCTTCTTTTCCTTTTAGGTCGGCTTATATCATAAGCTGAATTGGTTCTTTTTGTTCTCGACATTTTGGAAAATTGTGAATTCCTTGACAATTTTGGCCTAAGCCTTTTTTTGGGAAGTAGTAAAACTTCCTCAACATGAGGAGCACATTTGTACTGCTGTAAGGGGCGAAGGTGAGAAAGTTTTTGCCGTGACAAACTTCCACATACTTGAGACACTAAGCCGCGTGCGTAATCCATTATGAATCCACTGAGCAGAACTTCCAACGAATTATGTGACACCTTAACACTATCCTTTTCCACCTGTCTGATTTGAGGCATCTGCAAATCTCCAATTATTGTAAGGACAACATTATCCAAAACAAACATGACCTTCTGGTGCAATGTAGAGGGGATTGTACCTACAAAGTTATGCACAGTCTTCCCAATGGGAGGTCAAATGCGCTGGGTATATCCAATGCTTGAAATTAAACATCAAAACTAGTAGTATCCACAGTCATCAGGAGCTTAGGTGTACCAATTACTTCTCTTCGGGTATCATTGTAGGCTTGGATGGCTTGATTAGAAGGGGTGAACTCTAAGGGCTTAATGCCGAGGGCTTGAACAATACGTAGGGGACATATTTTTAAGGCAAAACCATTGTATACAAGGATTAATGGAACCCTTTCTTAAAGTGCTCACATGGTGATATGAAGCAGGTCATTATGGCTTGGTCCTGATTTTGGTAAATTGGACTCGAAAAAGGTGAGAACATTTTCATAATGTATAGCTTTTAGCACTTGGGACAGATGTTCGGCCTGAGTTTGGATTAGTATCTAGGCATTGATGAGTAGTTTGATGAGAACTTGTCGGTAGGAGTATAAGGCAGACAATAATTCCATATGGAAATGTTGCTTTGGGTTTTCTTCAATTTTCTAAGGATTTCATCATCAGAAGGGTCTTGGGAAAACAATGGGTTATAAACTCAACCTGCTCAGGTTAGGTGGGACTCATCGTGACTAGGTCAAAACATAAAATCAGTTTCTTCATCATACTCTTCCTCAACATTGAAGGCCTCGCCTTCCATTAACTCTTGCCATGTAATGAAATTGCAAAAATGTTGCAGAGAATCATACGCTGAAACTGAGTTCCAAACTAGTTGGCTGGTTAGAACACTAAATATGGTCGGATCCATGAATGGTCAGTTATCATCAATGCAATTAAACCTGACGCGGCAATGATTCCTCTTGGACATTCGATCTTATAGGAGGGGAGACTTTGCCCTTATTGATGAGGTTTTGTATGGCATGCCAAAGCACAATACATCTCTTTGTAGGGTGGCCCTTTCCTTAATGATCATAGCAAAATGTATGTACGTTGTATCCCTCTGGTAGTACCGCTGGTGTTAGGGTAGGTTGTAGCTTAGATATCATCCGCCCTCCTTAAAAACTACTCGAGGGCTAATTTTACACACCACCTCATACTTAGGGGTCAATTGTACCCAGCACCCTGTGTTTCTAATTTTGACATCCAACACCAAAAGTTCAAAAATCTTGGTATCAATTAACAAATGACGGTCAAAATGACCTTTGATGAGAAGTATGTCAAATTTTTTAGGGCAAGATGCTCTCTTTACTCATGAAATCCTAATCACCACTAACCCCCTAAGCCTCTCACATCATTTCCCTCTTCCCACTAACTTATCTCTCTCTCATTGCCTCTTACCACTACGCACCACTATCAATACCAAGAACCCGCCTTTAGCGCCGCCACTGTCTTTGGCGTCCAGTGTCGCCCCTTGCCCACTTTACCTAGTCTAACCTACCCCTCCCACCCTCGCTCTCCCATTCCTTTGACCTCAATAGCAATAGAACCACTTCCAAATCTGCATTTTGGACCCAAATTGGGTATAGTGATGTTGTTGGGTTGTTCATATGTGATGGTGCGTCAATTGGTGTTATGGATTTAGCAGTGCTGCTCCCATCTGGTTTTTTTTATTACACCGTGGTGGTGAAACTCCATGGCAAATTTTAATGATAACCCATGGTGGTGGGCCCATGGCCATTTCTTATGGTGATGGCAATGAAGGCCGGTGGGGCTCTTTGGTGCCTGACCATGGTTGGCATGGCTAGCTCGTTGTCTTCGACAATAGATCTAGTGATCAAAGAAGGAGTTAATTGCTATTGCAGAGTGGTGGGGATCTACAAATCTAGGTTGGTGCTTGGTAGGGCGATTTGTGGTGGGTGACAATGGTGGGAAGAGGAGAGAATGGTAGTTCATTGTGTGGGGTAGGGTGCCTAATTGGTGGTGGGTTGCAGTGGCATGTGGTGATGGGATGTAGTGGTTGGCAGTAATGAAAAACTGGCAAAATGGATTAATTGGTGACTAGGAGGGAGGGGGAGGGGGAGAGAGAGAGAGAGAGAGGGAAATATAAGATAATTATGGTTGTTGAGGGAAATGGCATGGAGGATATCGTTGTGTGTAGTTGGTGACTAGGATGGCAGGTAGCTTTTACGGGCAAAGAGACTACTTTGCCCTAAAAAATAATAGAAATATGGTCAAAAGTCATCTTAATCATCTTTTGGTGCTAGAAACCAGGATATTCAAACTTCTGGTGCTGGGTGCCAAAATTAGAACCACGGAGTTCTAGGTGCAATTGACCCCTATGTACGAGGTCGTGCATAAATTTAATCCATTGTTCTAGGACTTTGGGCAATGATGCATTCAATGGGTGAACTTCCTTCTCGTCTTTGTAGTAGCTTCCTATGTCACTACCCTGGGTGATTGCTTCGTGGTCTCTAAATCCCTCCAGGTAATATCTAGGTCACATTGTACTGATACTGCCTAATATACTCTCTCACGGAATCTTCCTAGATACGGAATTGGGCTTCATCCAAAGTGAGGAAAACAACATGAGGTAGCTCCCCTGAGAGTACTGTGGAACAACTGTATTAATTGATTCTGATTCCCCTTATAAGGAGCCAACACTCGCATGTACATTTTAAAATGAATTTTGGGATCCGTGGTCCCGTCAAACTTATCCATCTCCAGCACCTTGAACTTGACGAACAATCTATCCTTCGGGTTCATGGTTAGGGAACTAAGGTCTAGAGGGTCATCGACTCTCCTCGTCCTGACAATTTAGGACTTAAGTGTTGCTAACTTCTCCTTCCGTTCTAATACGACAAGGTGTTTTACTTCCTCGTCCATGGACTCATACAATTAATCAAATTCTGGACCTTTCTTCTTATTGTCTTTCTTCTTTCCTCTCCTATCCTTTTTCGATTACTTCCTACCTCTCCTCTTGAGGTTGTCTAATTCCACGGTGGTGCATGATTGTTTTTTTGTTAA
The DNA here is from genome assembly GCA_033070095.1 of Escallonia herrerae. Lineage (NCBI taxonomy): Eukaryota > Viridiplantae > Streptophyta > Magnoliopsida > Escalloniales > Escalloniaceae > Escallonia > Escallonia herrerae. Next base: position 212,675 of record JAVXUP010001119.1, read on the forward strand.
GCTTGTGAAACCATTCTGAAGGTCCTTTTGAAGTTTACCAATAATACGAACCAAATGGGAGATATATGGGAATTCCTCAGCCATTGGAGTTTGTAAGAGCTTTCCGGATGAGTCTCGAAACTAACCACGCTTAGCCTTGATTGCATAGAGAAATTTGTAAAAAAAAATTAAGGGCAAATCTTAGAACTGTACCCTGAACTTTACAATTTTGTACAGCTTTAGTACCCAAGTTTGAAGGTGCGCCAAGGAAGTACCTAACTTTGAATAACATACCAAATCAGTACCTCTGCTGACGAATAATGGATGTCGTTAGAATGTCAGAGGGGAAGAACTGTCGTTATTAAAAAAGGATATAAGGCCTATTCCCATGGCCATTTAAGCCACCCTTTTCTCTTAGCTCCTATTTATTTTTCACGTTCCCAAGGTCCTTTTCACAGTTTCCCTCCAAAAAAACTTTCCTCTTTTCTCTCTCCTTTTTCCCACATTAATTCCCTCCGAAACAGGTCTTCTTCTCCATCATTGCAGCACAAATACAACACAGACACGCATAACATCCATCCATAGCAATATAAATAGAATGCAGACCATGAGTACCCTTTTGCGTCACTACACGAAAAGGGCAAGATCTTTGACATCGTGGACAGCTTGAAAGCCTGGGAGGCAATTTTGAAGTTGCGGGAACAGTGGCGTAAGTGTTATGAAGCCCTAATTTTTGGACAATGGGAACAGCTTGAAACCCAGTAGTTGCCCCTTTACCAGTCACGATTTTTCACTTTGCAGACATCTCACAAAAATCCCACAGACTTTGCAGCTCTTGCCTTATGATTACATTCCTTGGGGTGACCAATTAGTGGTCAATGTGGAATTGGTGCGAGCCATAAGGACAAATTGTTGCTTAAAGGCTACACTTGCACTGACGTGGGCTGTGATATTGCTAAAGATAGTGAGTGGGAGTGAGAAGAATGTTGTTGAAGAAGGGCTGTAATTTATAGATCTAGCTCTATTTAGGAAGAAGAACAACAGAGCATCAAATCTAATTCCTTTTTCCCCTATTGAGAAATTGTTGAACTAATGAGAAATATGGTATTTTAGCTGTAAGAATGTGTGTTTTATGTGTGTGTTTGAAATATCAATGTGTGCAATGCTCAGATTTGGCATTTTGGGCTGTTTGATGGCAATGGCAGATATCAAGGAAAACCAAAAGTAGCAAAAGTAAAACATACTAAAAGAGTACCTATGAAAACAAATCATACCAAATTAGTACTTGAACTTGTTAAATAAATCCACATACTTCTTTTGACAATACTTTGTTCCAAAGGAGTCCCTAAACTTACTTTGTACCAAATGAGTAGCTGAACTTGTTAAATAAAATCACAGACTTCTTCTTTTAACAATACTTTGTTCCAAAGAAGTCCTTAAACTTACTTTATGGAGTTATTGGCATATCCGAAACGGAAGAGTATATTGTACCAAACAAGTACATGTGTTAAATTAATCGTACCAAATAAGTACTTTCATTATTTAATCGTACCAATTAAATAATAAAATTTATTAATTACAGCCATAAAAATTCCTTTTACCAATTTTTTGCACCAAATATGTACCTCCAAACTATAGCAACTTCCATTATGAATACATAATAGCCGAAAGTACATAATCCATACATTGATTGTTGATCCATATACCTAACCTTATGACATCAATTCAAGTGTTCTAAAAATAAATAACATCCATACATCAATCACTCTGGCTCACGCATATGAATGCCATATACGTCAACTAATTGTCCTGTTTTTACCTACTGCTTGCCCTGGCCTTCCTTGTTTCTCTTGCTCTTGTTATACCTTTGTTATAGCTGTTGCTGGTGTGGAGGCCTTAGTCTTAGGAAATACAAAGCTAATGTTCTTGTTTCCTACAGGAACTGGTATGGAACGCTATACTTACTCGATTTAGTCTTCTTCCCTTTGTCAACATTCCCAGATTATGTGTTTCCTACTCTTCATCTCCTTTTTGGCATAGTTTGGTGGTCCACAGCACTTTGACCCTGACTTAACTCTGAATGGGGTGCCTGTATCTTTCTTGGGCTAACCCTCACTACAATGTTTTTTTGTGCAGGCAATTATTTTCTTCTCCCACTCACTGCACTAGGTTCTTGTCCAGGCACCTATTTTTTCATCCCATTGATTGCACTCGGTTGTTGTGCAGGCCCCTTTTTCCTCCCACTCACTGCACTAAATTCTGCGGCAAGCACATGTTTTTTGCTCCCACTCACTGCAATGAGTCTTATGCAGGCACCTGTTCTTGTTTCCCTCTCGCTGCAATGAGGTCTTGTGTAGGTACCTGTTCTTGTCTCTCACTCACTGCAATGGGTTCTTGTGTAAGCATTTGTTCTTGTCTCTCACTCACTGCAACAGGGTCTTGTGCAAGCACCTGTTATTGTCTCTCACTCACTACACTGGGGTCTTTTGCAGGCACCTATTTTTCCTCTTCTTCATGGCTTCCTTCCTTGGCCGCCCTCTCTTTTTAACATTTATGGCCTCACTACCCTGTATAAAAATTAAGAGAGTGATTTGACTAAAAGAAGTTAGGTTTGACTAAAAAAGCAACAATATACATTTAAAACAGTTAGGTATGGGCACCTCAATATTCGATAAAGGTGCATTTATTGCATTAGGCTTTGGCTGGCCCCCAGCCACTTGTACATCCACTTACACCTGTTACAAAGTAAACAAAAAAGTCATGAAGCTGTAAAAAGCAAGAATTCAAAGCTAAAATAAATGCACATACAGGTCATAAAGTACATGTGCTTGTTTTGCTTCAACAGTGCTTGTTTGCAAAGGTCTCATTGGACATTTTCTCTTATTTTCCCTTTCTGCTTGCATATGCTAAAATGAGCACTGTCCTTCACACTTTTCAATTTACATGGATCCTTCTTCTTCTCCTGCCTAGCTGTTTTTCTCCTTAGTTTCTTTGGCCTCCCTGGCTATTGCTTATACAATGGAGGTGACACTCCACCCAACTTGAATCCCACATGTTAGAGCTGGTCATAAGGTTGATTAAGAGGTCATATACCTTCACATATGTCTCCCTCTTGTACCAGCGAGAGGCATAATCTTCAGGCTGCAGGTTTTTCAACCACAAACAAATCATGGCATGAGAACAAGGTATTCAACTCAAATCCCACTTCCTACAACTACATGTACCATTAGCCACATCTATTGCAAATGTACTCCCCCCAACATACTGAACTTAAAACTTTAAAGCAGTTAAGTGATATGCAATGCAGTCTTGTGCAGCCTTGACATTTTTATCTAAGATAGCAAGCATATTAAGACACAAAGCTCCTTTCCATTGCCCCTCTGTTGTCTTGTTATTACCACCACTTCATTACTACAGTTCTGATGCCCTTAAATAATGTCAAAATAGGTTGTTCCCTATCCTCGACAATTATTCCATTGAAAGATTCACAGTAGTTATTGGCTAAAAGGTCACACTTAGGGGTTGTACTAAAATATGACATAGCCCACTATGATGGTGGCTTATTAGCAAGCCACTGGACACTGCTCGGGCTCTCATCATTTATCACTTTCATTGCCCTTTCAAAATATTTTTGTTTGATGGAAAAGCAGCATTCCATAGGAAATCTTTCCACCTTTTTCCTCTAAAACATATATCCCTGAAGTTAGCATGAAAATGCATAACACAGAACCTATGTTCAGTTCTTGGGACTATTGTGCCAAGTGCATAAACCAATCCCTTCTGATTATCTGAGATGAAAGTCCACTCATCCTAGTTTGACTCTTGTGTCCCCACATCATCAAGGAGCAGTTCTAAAAACCAAAGCCATGGTTGCTGACACTTAGACTCTACAACTGCCCATGCTATATGATACATGGAATTGTTGGCATTAATTCTTACAATAGTTAAGACTTGACCTGGATTTGCCGCTCTTATATGTGTGCCATCCATCTCAACAATCCTCCTACAATACCTAAGGCATGCTTTTACTTGCCCAAGACATATGTAAACCCTTTGAAACCTGTTATTCCAATCAATGATATTCTGATCATCCAATTTCATCAAAGTAGTGGTCCCAGGATGAACCCTTTTTAAATATGCCAGGTAATTCCAAAACTTAGTGTGTTGTTCTTATACTGTCCCACTGATCAATGTTTGAATCAACTTCTCAGCACTGTAAGTAGTGGTTCTTTTGACCTTTAAATTTAGCTCCTGATAGGCATAGTTGGGTTAACCACAAACCTATCCAGGTACTTCTGTGCAATCCATTTCGTAATTGTAGCCCTTGTAACATCCTGGAATTTTCAGAACGTTAGACACTTGCTCGATCAGTTCACTATAACAACAATACTCTCAAACTCAACAATGAATGACTGTTATCAGAGCAGCTAAACCATTTATCATCATCTTAGTAATTTATCGTAGATGAAACATCAATCTAAGTCTTTAAAATTAAAACAATAACATTCACTCACGCAGGAGCTCTAATGATTATTACCAAAATTAAATTGCTTTCTTACACTCGGCTCTAATCTATTCTCAGGCAACCTAATGCTAGCTATCAACTGCGGAAAGGAAGTCAAGGGAGAGTGAACTTTTGAGAGCCTAGTAAGGTCGATCGAAGATAAAAAACAACAACGATTCGAATAAGTTTTCATATAGAATCAAATGATAATTTTTAAAAGGTTTTACAAATAAAACACAACATTTCAATATAGAAGAAGAATATGAATGATTTTACATTCAAGTCAAATAACATCTTTTCAAATGATTTTGTTTTTGATAAAATTGCAGCAACTCGATATAAACATATGGACGAGTATTATCTCAATCCCTTAAATCAGTAGTCATTCAAAACATTTCAGGTATAATAAAAAGAGATAGGTAATATTAAACATGAGCAGTACACTATAGCAATGTCACCCTGACAGTGCTCGATACACTTTACATATGCATATGTACACTAACTAGTCCATTTAGGTACTAGTTTTACCCAACCAACAAACCATCCTTATTATGCCAAAATACGCACCATCCTTATAACTTCCAAATTACTAACTCATGTAAACATTTAGAATGAGTAAATACAATTGAAAATGCTTTACGATAAGCAAATCAATACACAGATGAAATGGAATAATGAATTCCAAACAATTGCTTTAAGGCTCAAATCAGGATTTCATGGTCAATTTAGAAACCTTTTTATATCAATCAAATTGCAATGTAGTTTGTAAACTGTTATTATAAGTATTTGAAATTAGGGCAGTGAAATAGAGTTCAGATAGAATTCCTTACCTCGATCCAAGCTATGCGAAGCTAATCTACCTCGATCCAAATATCTTTGAATTAACCTAAATTGGTAAATTTATTTATTAAAAAATAATCTACACTACTATGCTATAAACCTAATAATAAGTACCCATAGCGTACTCACTCTCACTCTAAAATAGCAACTCAAAGCGCGTCCCGCACGCGGCCAACCTAACCGAAAATCCTATACACTCCTTGATGCGTGACGATAACCCAAAATTCATAAAAAAATTACAATAAAACACTTTTATAGCTTAAAACATTATAAAAGTCAAAATATGAATTTTATGAATTTTTAAATAGTTTCAAATTAAAATAATTTCTTTAAATGTAATAAAAATCAATAAATAGTCATAATTGTTTCTAGGTGAAAATAGAGTTCCATATTTTTTAACAGCTTAAGAGCAGTTATAAACATTATAGAAATTGACATCAGAATTTAAAAGATATCAAAACTATTTTTAATTTTTTTATTCTGCTAAAATCAATGCGATACAAAAATGATAACAAATCAACTCTAAAAACCACCAAACTTAAGCTGGGACTTATTTACACCATAAAAACATTACTCTAATTTTTTTCAGAACATTTTAATGAGTTTAAGAACTCCAAAAGATTTTTACAAATCTGAGTTTACAGAGAATATTAAAAATACATACAATTTCATAAAATTATAAAATTTGTCACATATTCTAATATAGCCTAACGTATTATACTGTAAAGTTTTACGTGCTAACGATAACCGTACGCTAGCTAAATCACGTGCCGAACTTAACGTCAACCCGATACCCAATCCGTATTTCCCTTCTTCTTCTTCTCCTCTATACTCAGTCTCTACTCCCTCACAGCCCTTACATTTTATTCACTTAGCACACACACATGCACACAAGACTTACACACACTCATGCATACAATAACACCCAAACATACAAACCCATACACACATTATATGGTCACACTGGCCTATACACAGGCATACACATACAAAGCACATGCACACACCCATATATATAGCACACGCATACCCTTCTATCATCCCTCCCTCACACATCACATAAAAAATACACCATCACATATATACACATTCACGCATAGTGTGCTATACACAATATGCAAACATAGTCACACAGTTGAACATACAAAAACCATTTTACCTCCCCTACCCACTGCCACAGTAGTGGGTCTTCTCCCTTATTTTTTTTCTTTCTTTCTTTTGAACACATTATACTCACTTATGCACATATATTTTACACACAAACACATACTCACACTCAAACAACTCATGCAACCAACAGTGTCACACACAGTCATGCAAAAAACTATATACACATATTATTGCACACATTACTTACACTATACACCCATACACGTACACCTACACACCTAACAGCAACTGCCCTCTTCACATCCACTTTGGACACCCACAAACACACACATACAATACCCACACAAGCACACACTCACACAACCAGCACACACTTCGCACGCACACAGCTCACATGCACAACCCAAACCCATTTTTTCCCCTCAAACCCACTACTCTCTCTCTCTCTCTCTCTCTCTCTCTTTCTCTCTCTCTCCTTTACAGCACATCCACGCACACCACTTCAGTTATAGTTACACCACACATGCATATACATACATGAAACACACACACCTTCAAACACAAGACACACGCATACAATGTAATTTTGACAGCCCATGTTCTCTCTCTCTCTCTCTCTCTCTCTCTCTCCCCTCTCTCTCTCTAAAGCTACAGTCAAGACACATACCTTTCATGATAGCCCCTTTTCACCTACAATCACCCTCACGGTAGCAGCCATTTTTCACCCACAAGCACCATGGCAGCTCCATGGCTGCTCTCTCTTGCGACAAACACACACCCCTCTAAATGAACATAAAACACATATATGACCTACCGCAGAGTCCCCCTTCTCACAGCCTCTCACACAAACACATAGCCCTTACCTAACACCCTAAACCCATATCATTCACACATTTATATGTGTATATATAAACTCGTACATCAAAGGGAATCTTATCGAAAAATATAATTCGATCACCGGGAAATCTAATTGCTTCCTTCTTTCTCTTAGTATTTGTCTTCCTCGATCTCAACCGTGTTTTCCCAGAGAACAAGATGTGGGGGGAACGGCTAGCTTTCTCTCAAAGTATCTTTATATATAAAACCCTAAATAGAAAATTTACCAAAACCCCCCTCAAGTTTTGATAGTTATTAAAAAATTCACCCAAAACTTTTTATTATTACAGGAAAGCTCAAATTAACTATTTATGATAAAATAATGCAAATTAAAATTTTAACAGGTCGTTACCTAACCCTGCTTCACTATTTGTCGCTAAAAGTTACTACATAAAACATACTAATAGAAATTGACACTAAATCTCGCGTATAAAAGTTGTCGCGTAAATAATAAACTAACCGGCTAGACAATATCACGGTTTGGGGTGTTATATTCTCCCCTACCTATAAAAATTTTGTCCTCAAAATTTCACGTACTTATAATATCGAAGCACTACGCTTTCACTAGGTAACTCCTAAACGAAGGTATCATAGAAGAGAGGCAAGAGTTTTCCCAGAACAAATCTGAAGGAGCTGATAGTCATTAGCAAAGTTTTTACAGTAGGCACAGCAGGGTGCCCAAAGGCTAGGTTGGGGCAGAATCAGGGATTCAGGCCCACTTTGGCAAAGTAATATTGAGATCTAGATAGAGTTCTAAAATTCGATCGAGGCATGATATGGGATTTAGGGGAGTGTAGGGTGTAGGCACTCGATCAGTTCAGAGTACTAGAGTTGGAGCATCGTAGAGTTCCGAAGTTTGACTTACATAGAGTACTGGTTAGGGTAGCAGGTAAGCTTTTTCGGCCGCCCCATGTGTTATGTAAGGGAGAAGTCAGTTTTTTTGCCACCCCATGTGTCATGTAAACGAGAAGTCAGGGTAATAAGTCATGCTATACCAGATGATGTTTTAGGTGTGGCAGTGTGGAGCATCGGGTTTGAAAATGTCCAATTGTTAGAAATAATCAGTCCACATTTCGTCCTAGACGTACAGCTAGTGCATCAACAAGTAGTGTTCCTCATCTGGGAAGAGGATAAGGCTTCAAGGTCAAACCCAGCATTGCCAAGTCCCGTAGAGGCATAGGCCAAGACATCAGCTAGACTTTATTCTATGGTTGTTCAGGGTGTTGTTACATCCGTTGTCTTGGTGTCAGGTACACTACATGTTAATCCATAAGATGCTCGTATATTGTTTGATTTCGGAGCGTCATATCCTTGAATTCTTTACTTTTTCATAGTTCTTGAAGGTGAAACTCATCCGTTAAGAATTGAGCTTGTGATATGTGCTCCATCAGAGAGTCTCTTCACTGTTTCTACAGTTCTCTGAAACTGTATAGTCCATGATGGGATAGAGATCCTTCTACAAACCTTACTCCATTAGTTGTTTAAGATTTCAATATCATAAGAGGTATGAATTGGTTATCCGCTAATCACGCATGCATGTATTATCAGGGGAAACCCTAGTAGTGTTTGAAAGTTCGCCAGGTTTGAGTAGTAGTTAAGTTGGTGATTTGATTTATTAGGGAGAATGGTGTTGTTGAGGAATGACTGGTGTTAAATTTGAAAGTCTGGTTTGAGAGTGCGATAAGAAATTTGGAATTCTTCTATGTCAGTTAGTTCATTCCTTTGTATGTTGAACTCAATTGCTAATCCACTTTGAGACGTCAAAAAATATGTCATTCTTATCGAGTCATCTTAATTTTTTTAGGATATTTATCTACTTCTGTCTAATCTATTTGGACTTGACGGGATAGTATCTGACTTACTGGCCATAGGGAAGCTACAAATTCCATTACCTGTAACTCTTGCTGATTGTAATTGCTTCGAGTCATTGGGTCGACTTTGCTTTGTCAGACCTATATCATTATTTCTATACTCGTCGCTTTTTCTGGAATGTCACAAAATTTTGTTGCGAATCTCGAGAGCCAATAGGTATTATTTTTGTTAAAGATTTTGTGTTTTGATTGCCTGGTCGCGATCATTGTTACCATTTGATTCCTAAATGTTTTATGGAAACCATTGTTTGTTGTGATTAACGTCAGATGTTTTGTTGTATAACCATCACCGTATTACGTGATTGGTGTTTGTTTAATGTGTTCCTAAATGGTAACATGTCATAATTACTACTTGTAATTAATCTGGTTATCAGAATTTTGTTGTGCACTGTTCTCAAATGATGTTGAAATTGACAACATGTTATACACGTGTATTTTGATGTAATATTAGGATCTGTATGGCTTTATTTACCCTGATATGAGATTCGATAGATTTCTAAGCCTCAGATTATCTGTGAGTGCGAGTAAATTTTGAAAACGTGGGTTATGCTTGGATAAGCTCTTTGATGATTCGGTATAAGATTGAGATCTTGGCTGAATACATGATGATGGACCGTATGTTACTTGCTTTTAGAACTGAAGGGTTCTAAATGTTTTATTAGAACCGATGATTAAAGGATAAGGCTATAACATTTTCATTAGTAATGTGACTGTGAATCGGAAGTGATGTGATAACCTAGAATCTTACGCTCTAGTGAAAAGGAATTCAAAAACAATATGGATTCGTTTGACTTAAAAGATAACACATCTCTCTGTAATGACTTCGATAACAGTTTGAACTCGTTGTTCTGAGATATTAGAGTGAACGGTAAAGGTCTAGTGGCTATAGTTCTGCACATGTGACTATCGCTTAACATTTTAATATGCCTTTCGAGGTTAAGTTTACAATCGTTAAGTAAATTGTGCAAAGGGTAGAGTTTCTGGTATAGTATCAGCAAAGTGCAGTGGAAGTCTGTTGTATTAGAGGTTGATTCAATTTGTTGAATATGGAATTCAGAGTGGTGTAGATGTAGTTTAGTGAGCTGGTAATAGCTACATCATCGTTCATGAAGCTCTGGAATAGTTAAAGCGAGCGGTTTGCTCAACAGAGTCCGAATTTAGCATTATGATTTAAAATTTAAATGGTTGTGTCAGTTATCCATGGGAATGGAATTTGGGTGTAAAGTTGGATGTAGCTCAGCTAATATGTGATAGTTATCTGAGTGACGCAACGGGAGTGTAGTACCTAGACGTTGCAAGTGATACGATATTTGAGAGTAAATTTTGAGGACAAAATTTTTATAAGGTGGGGAGAATGTAATTTTTTGAACTTTGGAAGCAGGTTAAAATAACCATATGTACTCCATTCCGAGACGATGGTATTTTTAGCTGAACCAGCTTCTGAGCGCTCGGTCCGGACATTGGCTCGTGGTATTTGCGCAAAAATTTTTTAAAATACTTTTTAGCCCAAAAATTACTTTAGGATGCTTAAAATAGTGTTTTGAGATTTTTCCAGTATCAGATACCCCTAGAGTATTTTTGTAATTTGCCACCCTGAAGGGGTATTTTGGTAATTTTACCTTATAAAAAGTATTTTGAGGTAAACTCACATACAGTAAGGTTGTTCGAGTGATTTTAATTGCGGGAAGGGTTTTTTTGTGATTCAAGTGTGAGAGGGGGTATTTTGGTAATTTCCTACCCTAAGGGGTATTTTGAAAATTTGACCTAAGCAAGGTATTTTTGAATAAATTTGCATACGGTAATTTGACCTAAGAAAGGTATTGAGCAAACCGCTCGCTTTAACTGTACTATAGATGGTCGATGTTGTAAAGAACCTTGTGTTAATAGTTCAAGTAGTTTTGTAATTTTGTATTTAAAGAAGTTGAGTTGATATCGTATTAAATGTTTTGAAGTATGTGTTAGTGAATAAGAGTTGGCATGTTTGACTGAACTGGTAGGTTAACGTTCCGGGAGTTCGGGACGATGGAGCTCCAGATTTTCAGGGCTTTACTGTGTTTTCCTCTTTCCCCCTCCTATTGCCTTAACCTCGCCAATCTCCCTTGCACTAACCTCATCATTAGATCAGACCCCACAACACATGCCTTGTCTCTTAAGAGGGCAGCACAGCCACGGGCCACAGTCACCTCTCTCAACACCTCATGCACCTACTTCTTTCTCTGCACCAAGTCCTATTTTACCGCCACCTCAATCCTCCGACCCTAGTCCTTCCATACCACCTCAATCCTCCGACCCTGATCCTTCTATGATGCCACCTCAATCCTCTGATCCCGGTCCCTCTATGCCGCCTCCATCCTTTGACCACGTTCAAAGTCCACTAAATGACTTTTCAAACTTCAATTTTGATGATTTTTTTACATTTTGACAGCTCTTCTCTCTCTGACTAGCTCTCTTGTATGTCTAACTCCATTCAACTTCTCCTCGAGTTGCAAATTACCCTTGCCGCTATCGTCTCAGCCAACCAGACTGCTCTCTACACCATCTGTCTAACCTCTAAAACTCCTCAAACCAACTTCTATCCAACCAAATTGACCTCCACAAACTTTTGAATGATCTAGTCTCCAACGTTCCCACCCTTCCCCTCAACCACCCTTCGACCATAGACCGATTAACTTGCATGCAACAAGATTTTTGCATCAACATGAGGTTGTTCTTCAAGCAAATCGTCACCAAGCTAAATATCTTTATGCATCCTCACTGAGCAGAATCGATTCTTGGTGCATCAGATCTTTGACACATCTCATGGCTTTCGAGTTACTCGCCCCGACATTTTTTCATCTTAACATGAAGGAACCAATGGCGAGCAGTGGTTCTTCAATCCGAACATTCCTTATGCACCACACCGCCACGGTCGCCTCGTGTGGTCAAATTATTGAAATACCTACCTTTGATCTTCCACCGCCTCTGGATCATTCCTCTTCTGCCCAGGGTGGACGTCGTCGCTGCTAGAATTTCTTTTAGGCCATCATGTCTTATGTCTTCGGACCTTTCCCAGCTTTTTGAGTTGATAAAGGGGGAGAACAGTGTGTAGTGTTTATTGTACATGAACTATGAACTATTTTGTAGTATTTTTCTTGGAAATATTGAACAATTCATGACCTTATGGTTAGTTGCTAATAATTATTTTTTCCCAGCTTTTTTTGTAGGAGAGTATGATATGACATGTTAGATTAATATATTATCATCATAAAAAAGGGGGAGGCTATTGACTTATAGGTCCAGATTTGTTATTTTGATGATTCAAAAATTATTGTTTAATGTTTTGAAATTAATCTAACTATGTACTACTCATAGCGTTGAAAAATCTTTAGAGGAAGACTTTGGACTTAGACTAGATTTATTTCCATTGCTTGTAATTTCTTAAGCTAAGCCTTGTTAAAGATCTACCAGAAAATCCAAAGGACAAAACCAAGAAGTTATTGGCTAGAAAATATTTTCATTCAAAGTTTTCTCAAAAACTTTGATCAAATTCATCATAAACTTTGCAGTTGTAACTTAAAAATTTTCTACTCCAAAGAACATAATTTTCATTCGAAGATATCTTCTCATTGGAAGGAAATCTTTTTCGATCGAAGGAATCCAACAATCTGCATAAATCTGGATTTAAAGCTTATGCTTTTATTTGAAGCCTATGCTTCCATTCGACTAAATACTTTAGTGGCTCTAAGTTATTTCCGCTCTTCAATTTATTTCGAATGAATCTTGCATTCATTCGACCGAATTCTTCATAAGTGACTTATCCCTTCTTGAATGAAATTCCTCCGAAAGATTTAAAATATTCATTCTAATTATTTCTTTTAAAATATTCTCTGTCTTATCCCTTTAAATGCTCTTCAACGGTCATATTCTTTCAAGTATGAAAGTGACCCTTAGAGAGTTTATTTCTAAATTTTCTGATCTCTGTAAAATCTCTCTTATTTTTCTCAAGAAGTCTCGCTTAATATATTTATACATCTCTACACAATCCCGTGAGTGAATTATTTGTTTGAGATCTTGAAAAGCAAGCTTCTTGGTAAGTTCTTTAAGATTTAGATCTTCCCATCTAAGAAAGCTTAGCTCATATCTTTTCATTGAAATATTTACTCTTTGAGGAGTGTGGATTGTATTTCAATTGTAATCTTTATTTCACATGTAATAGTTAGAAATCTTGAAGAGGTTTCAAACTTGTACTGAGGTTTGAGCTAGAACCCGGAGCTAGTTGATTTGATTAGTGTAAGGCTCGAGTAGGTCTTACTTATGTGGAGTGCTTGGGACTGGACGCTGGCAGGATGGGCCGAACCAGTATAAATCTTTACATCTATCTGTGATTGTTTTAGCTTGTTAGCTAATCTTTAAATTTATGTTTAAAGTTGTAAACATATATTCACCCCCCAGTGTTTTTAGGGACGTACAACAAGTTTAGCTGACAAGTATGTTATAGTCGGACATCACTCTTTACCTTACCATCCATAGACCAATGGGGCTACAGAAGCCGCCAATAAGAACATCAAGAATATGCTGAGTAAGATCACAAATTCCTGTTAGAGTTGGCCAGATAAGCTTCCCTACGCACTCTAGTTCTATAGGACATTAATAAGAATATTAACTGGGGCTACCCTGTATCCATTAGTTTATGGTATGGAAGCAATCCTTACAGTTGAATTAAATGTAGCCTCTCTCAGGGTGTTGTTGGAGAATCAAGTAGTTGAGGAAGATTGGGCATGAAACCGCTTTGAAGAGTTAGTGTTGGCAGCTGAGAAGAGGCTAAAAGCTCTTTACCACATTCAGCGCCACCAGAAGCAAAAACGCCAGAGCATTAGCATGTGAATGAAAGGTCGTGGCTTAAAATAAGGAGATTTTGTCTTAAAGAAGAATATCAGACAAACCTAGAAACCGCGATAGAAGTTTGAACCTAACTAGTCAGGTCCATATATGATCAGGCAAATAATGACAAGATGTGTAGCTTTATTAGTCGATTTAGATAGAATAGATTGTCACAGTTGGGAAACCTAGACTGACTAAAGAAATCTATGCTTGAGTGAGAATTGCAAATGAACTATGAATGACATGATCCTCTTTTAAGGATAGTACTTAGCACAAGCATCTCAATGTAACACGTGAAATGGAGGAATGTACGCAGCCCGGAAAGATGCCTCGGATGCTGTCAAATTTTAATTAGTAAATCTTTACTCCACTGGTTGTGAGTTTGACTATATCTTAAAGGAAAAAAATGCCCGCTAGGACAAAAACCTTGCAAAGAGCGGCCTAGGCAAAAGTTAGGGCAAAATGAAAAAAAAATAAAACAAAACAAAACAAAATACTAAAAAAATATAAAAACCGCTAGGTCAAAAACCCTGTAAAGGGCGGCCTAGGCAAAAGTTAGGGCAAAAGAAAAAACCTTTAAGTCTCATAAAAAAAACTATTATCAACATGCTCCTTTCTTCTTTTTCAAGGAAGGACGATCCTCCTCATCTAGAAATATAATCGAGCCAAAATTTTGCTTGTCCTTCTAATAGGTGAGCTTTTCCATTACTAGAACCCTCTCTTTTGAAATATCTGCTTCAGCCCCTGAGCCTCTTCCCACTCTCCCAATTTTCACCCATTTTTCATGCTTTCGATCAATCGGCACTCAATATAAGCATCTAGACCGACTTCATGATCCGGGTTAGCCTTGATAGACAGTGGCCTCTTTTGTTGTCTCTCCTTAACTATCGAGGAACAGCTCTTCCGAGGGTCATCAATATGCAAAGACAGTGCAGAATTTACATCCACATCGAACTTGTCTTCAAACAGCTGAAACCACTCCAAGACTACCTAATGCATATGACGCAAAATTCTTCCCCTCTCTGGGGGCGACATAAATTTTGAACTATTTGCTAAGTAGATTTACTGGATTTATGCAAACCATGTCCTAAACCTACTTCAAAATGAGCTTACGCTTTAGCTCTCTCCTGAAACGTGATCTCACAAGCACTCAAAAAGTCCCTGTTCAATTCTGTCAGTAGTTGACTCTCAATAGCCAAGACCGTCTCTTGAATAAGCGGCCAGAGCCAATGGATATTAGCATCAAAGAACAGTAGGGCAACTGGGTCTATACCAGTAAGAAACAACTAAACCATTATGGAACAATGAGTATAAGGAGGAGAACCTCAACCTTGGGAAACAACTGTGATCAGTGAAGGGCTAAGGTCTCTCACCATAGAAAAGTCATTGTGAAATGTTGGAACAACTTGCTCATAACCAAAATTCCTCAGAATCTGGCAAGCCAAGTAGAGCGATGAAGAGCACAATCCCAAAAGGTGGACACAGTGATACCCAAATGTCCAAAGAGTAGTTCCATGGGGCCTCCACAAATTACAACACAAGTGGATGTCCTTGGATTCCCAGATGCAGAAAAAGAAGGTCCAAGCATTTATGCCAAAGCGGCCCTTAAAGAGTAAAGGCCTAAATGGAAAGAACGAAGATAATGCCTCACCTTATCGAGTTTAGCTATCAGTCATAAATCATCCATAAACCACAGATAGAGAAATAAGGGACTACCTTTAAATGCATCACTTGGATCCTCATGTACCTCGATAATGGCATTTATGGTTTCAGCTACCACTACCAAAATTAGGGTTCTCCGTCACAAAGACACATGGGGCATCAACTCAGCCAGTCTTACATCGTAACCCCTGGGCCCATAACAGTGAGGTATTCGGCCACTAGACATAGCCCCAAAGCCACCACTTGGCCACTCGCATATTGCATACTACGATTATCTGCTTTGGTAGAAAAATATTTGATCACAGAAGAAAGCAAAATATGCTCACCTCAGATAAATGACCTAGCCCGCTCTACACTAACTTCCAACAAGCTCATTAGGGACACAATATATCCATCTTAAATGATCGAAAATGCAATGGGTAAATTGGCAGGGACACCCACCAAATTGGAGAATTCCTTATACGTAGGGCAAAGCTTGTCCACATCATATCGAAAAACATGATCCTTGGGATTCCAAAACTTACAAGCAGCCCAGAGAATATCTTCATGAACGACCACTGCGTGCAAACTCATGACCGACTTCAGACATAAGCGTCCATCTAAATGAATGAGTTCTATCTTGTTGAAGGAGTTGGTGAAGGATCAGAACTGAATCTCGAAGATTATAAGGTTGTCTTTGGAAGCCATTGGGATTTGTCTGAAATAATGAGAGTTATATGACTCCTCTAAAGGGTGAGTCTTAAATATATTAGTAGAAACCCCTACGTTGTATAGAGACAGGACTCAAAATTTAGAAAATCACAAAAAAAACTTATTGGACAAACCAAATGGTTTTTGACAAATTGGACAGTATTCTCCCTGTTTTTAATATTTGTGAAAACTGGTCTATCAGACCAACCCTCTGATTTTACTCAAAAATATGAAATTTTCTTCTGACTAACTGGCTAGTTTTTGGCCCAAGATCAGAAAAATTTCCCATTCTCATTGATTAACCAGCCAGTTAGTTAGCATGGTGGAGTTTTTGTTGAGTTTGCCCATTTGGAGGCCAAGCCCTGTACCTATTCTCAAGTGAATCTCAACTTAATTAGTTTTTATAGAGTTTGCCCATTTGGAGGCCAAGCCCTATACCTATTCTCAAGCGAATCTCAACTTAATTTCAATTCATTTTTCTTCACATTCTCCTTTCTATCTATACAGTAAAGTAAAACATACATCGGAATTGTTAATGAAAATGTAGGAATCCTTAACAATAAGATGTTCATTACAAGAAAAACTAGAGTCTGATAAATGAGTTTCTAGTGAACTCTAAATCCTAACTGCAGACTACAATAATAAGTCTTGAGTCCTTTCGAGGCTTACTAGGGTTGGGTTCCTCTTCGTTGTTGGACTCAGGGGGCTTATCGTCTTACTCAGCTTCATAGTCCACGTCTTTAGCATTAGGAGATGATTCTAATGTCATGGGCTCGGTCAATATTCTGGGCTTCCATATGTCTTATATACCACGGTCGTAACCCATTTAGTCAATGGACAGGGAAATTCTTCAGCTGTTAGGTGGTAGGGACTTTTTACTTGCTAGCATTAGTGACATCCTTCTCCTTGGGCGATGCAGACTCTGGTTTGTGAATCGGCCTAAGGGGGACCTGACTTGTCGCTCTCGTCTTCTTCCATCCTCTCATCTGTGGTACCAGAGCTCTTCCTATAGAGGTTTGAGTGGCAGGGAATCATCCCGTTGCTAAACAACGTCTTCCCCAGACGTACAACATCTTCCCCTGAACATACTGATCAATGGATGCCTCATCAGTGTCCTCCAAGATCGTACACTCATAATAAGAACATACGGTACCAAGAAAAATAAAATCGCCCTTTTTGTGAGACTGCTAAAATTCAAGCAACTGGACCACAAGGTCACGGTCCTTGTCGAGAACATAGTCCTATGGAATTGGCCTCCCTAGAATAAGAATACACGTAATACTCCCAAAATTGTTACGGGATAAGCTTGGCCTCCTTGAACGGTAGATGGAACGTGCCGGTGGAATCCTAGCGATGCTCCACCAAACTTAACAAATACTTTTTACTCCAGGTAAAAGGCATGTAACCAATTCAAAATAGGTTAAAGCCAGTCTCGACTATCCTATTCTCCATCGCCCATGGTACCTTTCCCCACCATTTTTTGCACCAGTTTCGTGGAGTCCCTATAACAAATATTCGAGGGGAAGGTTGCAAAAAAACAAAAGGAAAAGCAAGGATTTCAAAGACTGTGGGGCTTATGCATGGGGTGCATGAAAAACAAAGAGAAAATTATTGTGGGCCCTACTTTGCATGGGAGTGCCTAGTTTGTAAAAAAAAAGTGTGAAATAGTATGTGTAGTGGCAAGATAATCGATAGATAACATACCTCGTCAGGAAACAAAAAATTTATAGCTTATGTGTGCATCTTGATCAAGTCTGAGGATCAAAACATCATCTGTCTACTTGTCAGCCAAAATCGCGAAACTCCCCCAATTTAGGGCTCACCTTCATGTCGCCTTTTTCTACATCAAAATTCAATCTCCATATGCAAAACTGGAGAAGAAGAAGAGGAAGGGATCTTAGGAATTTATAAAAGGGGAGTAAAGTTGGACAAGGATTTGAGCGAGAGAGAAATCCTTCCTAAAGTGGAATTTGAGAGTGTGTGTGAACAGATTGTGATCGAAAGTATGTGGAAAAAAACCTTAAAATCATGCCCAAATTTGAATGGATAAGGGGGCTAGTTTTCCCATTTAGATCTGTCAAACTCTCTGACTAACCGGCCAATTTTTGACATATTTATTTTTCAAATTTTGAACTCTCTAACTAGGCAGTCGGTTTTTAACATTTTATTTTGACTCCTCCACTTCTCTGATCAGCAACTGGTTTTCGGTCTTAAAAATAACAAGTAAAAAGTTTTTTTGTGTGTTCGCTTACGTGCTTGTTTAAAATTCATTTTGAATGCCTTCAATTAGTTCAAGTATGATCCTTAATTCCTATGAATATTGTGTGGTTGTATGCCTTGCATGCATGCATGCATAATCTCCTTTTCATAAGTTTGCATGTTTCACCTGCTTGTGTGTATCGCATGATACTCAGCTTCCTTGTCTAGACATTTTGTCAAGTTGTTGTGTTCTTGCTCCCCCCTCTCGGGATTATCTTTCGATCCAATTATTTGAATATGTTGCTCAATTTAGAAATGTTGTATTGTGTAAGGTGTTCCCAACCTATTTTGGTCGCACCCAAAGGCCCATTGGGGGTCCCATTTTGCATGACACGTCCGCACAAGCAACAGGCAATATTAAACGATTCCAACCGGTCAAAGGTGCACGCTCAAGTCACATGCACTTCTCAGTCTTTTGATGTGACTTCGTCACCAAGAAACTCATCCTTGCGTGACTACTCATCATGCTTTGACCGTCGCACTTTGCCTCCCCCTTGGGGTCGACCTCAGCCTTGGGGTCGGCCTCGGCCTTGGCCCCCCTTGGGGTCGGCCTCGGCCTCCCCCAATGGTTGGCCTTGGACTTCCCCTAAAGGATTCGCCTTTGGGTTTCCATACTTAGCATCTTCACTACTCTTCAAGGGGTCAGATGTCACTCCGTGACCCCCGTAGTCAAATGTCACTCCACGACCCCATCGCCTAGACATCACACAGTGCCCTTGGCACCATACGCACTCCGTCGTACCCATGCATCGTGCCACTACCACAAACATGCCCCCGGCACCTCACTCACTATGTCGCGCCTATGCTCCACGCCACTAATACGGTTGCGCCCCCGGGCTCTCTGTCACACTACAGTGCCCTTGGCACCATACGCACTCCGTTGTGCCCGTGCACCACTCCACTGATATAGCCGTGCCCCCAGGCTCTCTTTCACAATGTTGTGCCCCCAGGCACCATACACACTTCACCGCGCCCATGCGCCATTTCCATGACATATGCTCCGGCACCAGGTATGGTCTCGCGACAGTCGTCGCCGCGCCTGTGCGCCACTTCCATGACATGTGCCCCCGGCACCAGGTATGGTCTCGCGACAATCATCATCGGGCCCATGCGCCACAATCAATGTCTCGTGTTATAGGCACCGCGCCCATGCACCACAATCATGTTACAGGCTTTCGGGCATCACACTTATTCACCACACCATGCGTCCCCGCCATGGGCGTGGAACATGTTTCGACCCACTCTCCGAAGTGTGCAACATTCCAAGGGCCTCTGTTCGTAGTGCTCCGGCACGAGGACCCCTCGCAGCGGGATGGGCTTTTTACCACAAAGCCATCGCCACCACGGGATAGGCTCGTTATGACAAAGCTATCGCCGTCTTTATTCCAGGGGCTCCATTCATAGTGCTCCGGCACGAGGACCCCTCGCAGTGGGATGGGCTCGTTACCACAAAGCTATTGCCGTCTACATTTTGGGGGGCTCCGCTCGTAGTGCTCCGGCATGAGGACCCCTCACAGCGGGATGGGCTCGTTACCACAAAGTCATCGCCGCCACAGGATAGGCTCATTACCACAAAGCTATCGCCGTCTTCATTCCGAGGGCACCACTCGTAGTGCTCTGGCACGAGGACCCCTCGTAGTGGGATAGGCTCGTTACCACAAAACCATCACCGTCTTCATTCTGGGGGGCTCCGCTCGTAGTGCTCCGGCATGAGGACCCCTCGTAGCGGGATAGGCTCATTACCATAAAGCTATCGCCGTCTTCATTCTGGGAGGCTCTATTCGTAGTTCTCTAGCATGAGGACCCTTCACAGCGAGATAGGCAACTCTTTCGGGACACTATCTCTGTCAGGGTGCCTTCGTGACTAGCCTACGTGCTTCAGCATTGGGGGATCGCGTCGAAATCCCTAGGGACTATGACCCTTGGGTCACTCTGAGGTGGGAGTAGGTCTTTGGAGGGCATTGCGCCTAGTCCACCTGGTAGCTGGGTGTCGGGTCTTCCCCACCGCTGCCAGTCCTGTGGGACTCTATAAGGGCTTGGATTGGTGGCTAGATCAAGGGGGTTCTCTAACCACATCGACGCTGTGGGAGCCAGTCTTTCCAAACAGACAGAGCGACGCTGTACGGGGCAGCCGGGTGAATATGCGATTCGACAGTCCATGGAGCACCGACTGTTGTGGACCCCTTAGTGACGTGTCACTCCCGGGGAGTGCAACATGTCACGTGATGACATCATTATCTCAACCTCTATAAATAGAGGTCTTGAGAATTCATTTGTAGGAGATTTTCAGATTCACGGAACTCTGACATTTTCACTTTTTCACTCTAGAATCCTAGAGAGAGAAACATACATGACCCTGACTCTGGACCTAAGCATCAGACTGTGGCTGTCATCGTGTATTCACCCTGCGCCATCGCCCTCGCAGCACTGCCACCCTCAGGCTCTGAAGCCCTTGGTCTCTACCCTTGGTCTCTGCTCTTGCTCAGCCCTTGCTGTGTCCCACATCATCACACTTGGCATCTGACTCGTACTGCATTTCTTGTGGCACCTCCACGTCGACTGCGAACTCACTTTCCTTGGCATTATAAGGCCAGTGCAATATCCCATGCTTTGTTGCCAGAAGCAACACTTTCTTCATATCAATTTAAAAAGTGAATTGATATATTTTGTAGTCAACGACCTGCTGTCCTTGGACATTGTTGGATCCAGCTTTGGGTGATCTTCAAAGCTTTTATCCTTATATCTAAGCGACCACCTGCTTGAGGGCATTGTTGGCTCCACCTTATGGATATGAATCATGCTTTGACTAACTGACCAACAACTTGAGTGTTTTGTTCGCTCTTGCTCTTAGTCAAACCTCTACTTTGCCCATCGATCACTCAAATTGATTTGGTGGCTCCAACAACGGCCAAAGCAATTCTCGTATGGCTAGATGACCATTTGTATCGATTTGGTGATTTTGGCATCTAGCAATGTTGTCCTCTTGTCTATCGACCATCTAAATGGATTTGGCGGCTCCAAGAACAAGCAAGATCCCCTTTTCATATTTCTAGATGACCACTTCAATCAATTAAGTGGCTCCGACATCTAAAAATACTCATTTTTTTGTCTGTCGACCAAACAAGTCAATTTGTTGGCTCCAGTAATTGACAAGATTTTTTTTTGTGTATATCTAGACTACATCCAAATCGATTTGGTGATTGGCATCCAAATATACGACTCCGTCCATCGACTATTTTAATCGATTTGGTGGCTCCAGCAACAGTCAAAATTGTTATTTTCTTTTTGCCTACCTAGACGATTGTTAAATTGATTTGATGGCTCTGACATCTAGATATGAGTTTTGTAAGTTTTGCTCGCCGCCCATTCAAATCGATTTAGTGGCTCCAGCAAAAGACAAATTTCATGCAACTAATCACTCCCCTGACCAATTGTTGGTTCCAATTTTGATTGATGTCCCTGTTCTTTCCGAACTACGGGTGTGATTCCTTTTCTAAGGATTTGCAGGAAGCCTTACAGGGTCCAACCTCATATCTGTGTAATTATACGCGAGTTTGTTTAGAGTCTTGTGGTCTTTTTCATATTTCCTTACAAAAATGTTTTGTTTTTAGGTGATGTTCGGACGCACATGCGCTCATTTACTGAGGGGTTCTGTAGACACCTCATTTTCATAATTATTTTTAATCAAATCATTATTGGATTTTTTTACTAGTGTTTATTATTAGGGTTTAGGCCTTATAATAGAACTTAATTAATTTAATTTGGTCTAGTCTAATCCAATTATCCAATCTAGTTGCTTAATATAGTCCAGCTAGGTCAGTTTAGTCTGGTTGTCTATATTGTGATTTGCTTATAAGATTTTAGAAATTGTTTGTAATTTATCCTTGATGCAAGTGATCAAATCATTAGCCTATGAAATATAAAAATAACTTCTGAATCTGGTACATCTCATCTTAAATATCACAGATAATTCCAAATTGGGATTAGATAATAATTCCAAATTTGAGAAAAAATAAATGTTCAGTTAGTTGACTTTTGTCAATCTGCAATATTTATGATATATTTTATCTTATAATCAAATCACGGATGATATTGTCATCTTTATCATTTTTGGCATCCCCATAGCTCTCTAAATAAGGCCCATGGCCTACATTTTTAGGGATCATCTTTTTTTCCCAAGAGTTTTGATACCATTTCTCTTAGAATTGGTGTATCTCTTCAGAGAAATTAACACTTCATTATTCATTTCTAAAGACTTTTTAAGTCTCCTAGGCAAGCCAACTCGCAAGGAATATTTTACTCTTTCCTAGTCTAATCTAGTAATCTAGAATAATTTCCCATTCCGGCAATCACATTTCATTTTCGGTACAAAAATCATAAAAAAGAGTATTTTCATTTTCTTAGTTTGAGTCTAAGACCGAAGAGTAGGTCGCCTCCCGTAGGATTAGAGTCGAATTACGATGATTTTGATTCCAGTTTGTTTGATCCGATATGTAGGATATTTGATCTCTGATGTCGAGTTCAAGCCAAGGTTAAAGAAATAAACTTAGGGTTAAATGTTTTATTGCATATTTATGTGTTACGTATTTAAAAAAGGCAAAAACAATAGAAACGTAAAAACCGAAAGGGTATGACGGGTACATTACCCTTTCCCGTCATATAACTTAGCTACCGAACCCATTTCCCTGATTTTAATCGATTTGTAGTCTTTTGAACATTTTTAGAGTCGTTCTTAGGTGGTTTTTCTTATTTTCCTGAGTTTTTATAAATAAGATGGCGACTCCCGAAATCCTTCTGGGGATTTCCGCCGAGGAGGATCTCGAATTCGAACTCATACCAATAGGGGCTTCCCATTTTTGTGACACCCGTTGCTGCAGCCGAGCATCGTCTAAGCATCACACGCCCCCGGCACAATGCCTTTCTTTGTGACCACATTGTCACGCCCGAGGGTCATTGCTGTGTTCACATGCCCCTGGCATAACACCCATCTCCCCAACAGTTAATGGCCGTCGTAACCCATGCTATCTCTATTGAGAGTGCCCTCGGCACCACACACACCCACCACCCCTATACACCACGCCACTTATGTAGTTTTAACCCTGACTCTCTATCAAACCGTCACGCCCCTAGTGTTAGTCCATCTTTTCACCACACCATGTATACCTTGCCTTGGTCGTGATACATGCTTCGATACACTCTCCATTTTGTTCAGCATCCCTCAGGGTAGGCGTTCCTCCTGGACACTACCTCAAGCAGCTCAAAAACTCCGGCATGATAAGACTCCCCTCTCTCTAGATAAACGACTCTCTGAAACACTACCTCAACCCTCGAGTAAGCGACTCCATTTGGACACTACCTTGGCGCGCTCCTAGTGCTGTAGCACTAGGACTCAACCGAGGGAATAGGCAAATCCTCCGGGACACTATCTCCGTCATGGAGCTCCAAGTGCTCCGGTATGAGGACTCCCTCTCGCCAAGTATGTGACTCTTCTGGGGCATTACCTCGAACCGTTAGGTAGGCGACTCATCTGTCACTACATTGGTACACTCCGAGTGCTTTGGCACGAGGACTCATCGCACGGTAGGCAACTTATCTGGATCATTATCTCTGTTAGGGAGCTCCAAGTGCTCCGGGATGAGGACCCCCTTTTCACCAGGTAGGTGACTCCTCCGCACACTACCTTGGCTCGTTAAGTAGTCGACTTCTTCAGGACAATACCTCGGTGCATCGGGCACACGACTCCTTCAGGACACTACCTCAGCCCATTGAATAGGCGAATCCTCCGAGACATTGCCTTAGAGCACTTGGATTGCTTCAGCACGAGGACTCACCCGCGAGATAGGCAACAACTCCAGGACACTATCTCTGCTAGGATGTTTACATGACTATGTGCTCTGGCATTGGGGGCTCTTAATCGGCATCCCTAGGGACTATGACCTCCGGGTCACTCCGGGAAAGGAACATGTCCTTGAATGGCATTGCGCCTAGTCCATCTGACAGTCTGACATAGGGACCCTCTTCCACCACTGTCAGGTTCTTTACATCTATCGACGCACCTGTAGGACTCTACAAGGGCTTTAGACTGGTGGCTAGATCAAGGGATTCTATAGCCACATCAGTGCTGTGTGGACCAGTCTTTTTAGATAGACAGATCAAATCTTGTGGGGCAGGCCGGGTGAATATGCAATTTGACAATCAGTGAAGCACCGACATTTGTGGCCCCCTCGATAAGATGTCACTCCTAGCAAGCGCCACGTGTTTTATGATGACATCATCATCTCAACCCCTATAAATAAAGGACTTGGGAATTCATTTTCAGAAATTTTTGACTTTAGAGCAGAACTCACTCTCAAATTTCACTTCTCACTCTAGAATTCAAGAGTTAGACAATTCTAGAGAGAGGGCCTTAGCACACTCTGACTTTGGATGTTGACTATGGACCTAAGCATTGGACTACGACTATCATCGTGTATTCACCCCGTGCCTTCACCCTTACAACACAGCCACTCCTCTGATCTGCCTCGAAAGCCTTGATCTCTACCCTTACCTCATCCTTGCTCTGTCCCACATCAGCATACTTGGCATCTAACTCGGACTGCATTTCTTATGGCACCTCCATATGTACTACAAACCCACTTTTTAGGGATCAGTTGGCTTCCCTCAATCTTTCAATGAACCCACTAAAGAAAGCCTAACTTGGCAAGTTTGATTCATAATTTTACTGGCTTAAAAGAACTTTTTTCCAGCGAGATGAACACATCTATTGCAATACCTCATTTTCTTCCAAGTTTTTCTTTTTTAACATCTCTCATCCTCAGAAAGTGCAGATTGCAAGGTGAATTGCCAGCTGGAATATTTTTCCTACTAAACCTACTAATATCTTAGCTTGAGGTTGTATCAAAACCTCAAGGTTATTTACTCAAGTTGCAAAGTAGTTCCCATAAATTATTGAGACTTAGTGGAACAGGCTATTCTCGAACCCAACCTAAATCAATTGGAAAACTCCATTTCCTGAATCGATTTGATATTGCAACATGCAATTTCTCAAATCAATATCAACCTCTTTCTGGAACTTCACACTACTTGTCGATCTGGGCCTTTCGAATAACAATTTTCAAGGCAAGTTATTACCTTCTTCCTTTCTAATTGTACACAACTAGTTTATAATGCCCTCAGTGGGAAAAGTTTTAAGGACAAATACTTTCTTTTATTGCAGGTATGGAATAGCTCACTATGTTACCATATATGGACAACATCTTCACTGGTGATAAATTGTCTTCTCTCGGTCAGCTAACCAAACTTGTTTGATCAATACTAACAGGAAACAATCTTAACTACTAGATCCTTGATTCTTTTGCAAACCCGATCCAACTTGACAGATTGGACTTTACCTCCACTCGATATATCGGTGAAATCCCAAGTTGGCTAATGAACCTGAACCAATTGACAATGTTAAATCTTTCTGATAAGAGTTACCTACTTAGTTGATTGTTGTACTATTAAGCAAATTCAACTTTGGTCACTGGAATTCCATTTGTGTCAAAGTGACCACTGAACTCTTCAATTTATTTAATCAAGTCACTCTGTTAGGTTCTGTCAACCCCAATTTTGTTAAGTGACTTCATCCGGGGGTAAATCTGTCATTTTAATTGCTTCTTCTTTCTCTCTCTAGATTTCCCTTCTAGCCCCACACCACCACCAACCACCACACAACGTCACCACCAAGCACTGCCAGACACAACCACAGCACCCCGTCCCCACCCTGATAGCCCACACAAGCTTGCACAAACACCAGCGATAAATCGATCACCACCCATCCATCGCCCGCACACAGAATCACACACCTACACATGCAAACAATCAGTTGCCATCCATCACTATTACCCCGTCACACTTAAGACTCTGCCCCACATCTATTATGATTTATCACCATCACCAGTGATAAATTATGCACGCACACAGCCAGCAGAGATCTGACAGGGTTTTTAATAGGGAGTAGTAATAAATGTGTGGTGGTGGTGATGTTATTGACGGCAGTTGGGTTTCGACTGCTATTGGGTGGTGGCATGGTGTTTGAAATGCTACTGAAGGTAGTGTTGGCTGGTCAAGGAATGGAGTGAAGGGGGAAATGGATCGCTAGAAGAGGGAGAGAGATCGACAGAGAGAACGGGTGGGGAGGGGGGAAGGGGAGGTAGTTGACGGCGGAAGGCAGTTACTGCTTATGGGTTAGGACTACTGGTGGTGGTTGGACAGTGATGGCTGCTGGCGGTTACGTACTAGCGGTGATTGGGTTAGCGGTGGGTAATGGGCGTAGAAGGAAGAAGAATGAGGAAAACTAATTAAAAGAAATTAAAAAGAAACGATTCTTTATGTTTTGACAATTTTGCCTCTAATTTAAGCCCCATGTGCCTCTCACATAGTCACTTAACAGGCCAAAATTAACAGAGTAATCCAATAAAGATCAATTGAAAATTTTAATGGTCACTTTGATACAAATTAAAGTTCAGTAACCAAAGTTGAATTGGCCTAATAGTACAGTGGTTAACCGAGTATTTACATCTTCTGATAATGATCAGCTGCAGGATTCAATTCTAGAGTCAAATCTCTCGACTCGTGAATCTTTTGGTTCTTGGTCCTGGTGATTGCAATCTAATTGGCACGATAGAATTAGATGTGATTCTTAAGTTGACTAATTTTAATGTTCTTCGGCTATTAGGTAAAACTTCCACTGCTTCCTCACAGAGTTACCAACGCCACACTTCCAAACTTTATGCACTTGGAGTTGGCTTCGTGCAATTTGACCGAGTTCACGCGAGTTCCTAAAGACTCGGGATAGTGCTCAGAGAAGCCAAAATCCAAGGCCCTGTACCGAAATGGATATGGAGCGTAGGTAAAGAAACACTCTCGTCACTGGACCTTCCCAGTAAGTATATAACAAGTTTTGACCAGCCCGCAGCTCGCCCTCAGTGGTACGTTCTGCGTTTTCTAGACATCACCTCTAACACGCTGAAAGGTTGCTTCCACTTGCACCACCATTAAGTACGATGTCTCGAACAAGAAGCTAAATGGAGGTATTCCGCTGTCCAGATGCAATTCAACTTCACTTTATGCTGTTGATTTTTCATTTAACCACCCGAGTGGCACCATTCTCAATGCGTGGGGCAGCTTCTCTGTTTCTCTATCGTCGCTCAAGCTCCAAAGCAATAACTTAAATGGTCTGATTCCTTCTGCTTACAGAAGTGGAGCACTATTCGAGTCATTTGTTTTGGTCAAAATCAGTTGGAGGGGCAGCTACCAAGATCTCTGATCAATTGCAGCTTCTAAAGAGTCTTGATCTCAGAAACAGTAGATCAATGATACTCTCCACTTCTGACTAGGAGCTCTTTCTGAGCTAAAGGTTCTCATTCTACGGTCTAACAGATTCCATGGTTTAGTAAGGGGTCCTGAATCAAAAACTTCCCATGCCAAGTTGCGCATTACTGACCTCTCCGACAATGGGTTCGCTGGGAAGCTACCCTTAAAAGTACTTCGGCACATGGAATGCCATGAAATCTAACACTGCTGACAATGATGCGACATATATGCAAGCAATAATGGAGTTTGTTATTCCTGGACAAGGTATACTTCAAGATCTTGAATATCAATCGTTGTATACTTCAATGTCTTGAATATCAATGGCTCGTAACTTGAAATTACTTGATGACACCCACAAAGAAAGGCAGGGAAATGATACACTCGAGGATCCTTGATATATTGACAGCAATTGGTCTCTCAAGCAACAAATTCAAAGGAGAGGTTTCCTATCCCATCAGATTATCTCAAAGGGCTTCGTACGCTCAACCTGTCAAACAACAGTCTTATCCGTCTCATCCCACCTTCCTTAGAGAACCTAATGGAGCTTGAATCATTGAACCTATCTGATAACAAACTCCCTGGTGAGATACCTCAGCAGCTAACGCTACTCACCTTCCTTTCCTTCTTGAACGTGTGTAACATCAAACTTACGGGCGAATACCACGTGAGAAACAATTTGATACAGTTTGTATTGATTCATTTGAAGGACACGTAGGTTTCTACAGAGACCCTTTGGTACAGAAATGTGGGAATTCGGAAGGGAAAACTGGAAAATTATAAGAAGCCGGATAAACTGGACGCAAGTAAAGTAATTGTTGCATCCATGAGGTATGGAAGTGGCCTCTTAGTTGGTTTTGTCACTGCACAGAAATGTGGGAATTCGGAAGGGAAAACTGGAAAATTAAGAAGCCGGATAAACTGGACGCAAGTAAAGTAATTGTTGCATCCATGAGGTATGGAAGTGGCCTCTTAGTTGGTTTTGTCACTGCACGGAAACACTAATGGTTTGCGGAGACATTTGTAGGGAAGCAAAAAAGATGGAGACAACAGGATAGTACTTGGATGAAATGATAGTACTTGGATGAAGTAATAGTGCATGTGACACTTCAGCGCATGTTTTTCGATGTTTTTGGTTTCCAGCATTCAGATTTTTCGCAGTAAGTTAATTGGAATGTCAGAAAAGATGTCAGCCGTAAAACATTTTAGTGTTACCCCTGCCATACTAGCTCAAGAGCAGCAGCTTTTTCTTTGCACATAAACATCGCAGTACATCAAATGCTAACCCCAAGATCTTGCTTTGTAAAGCAGCTCGCAATGCAAAATCGTCAAGGGGAATTCAGAAGACCTAGGCTCCTAACGACAGACAGACGCAAAAAGACGAAGATGAGAAGGCTACATTTATTCATGATTCAAGAGTTAAGTCCGCTTGCACTCGTATCAACCAGATGGCAAGCGTCATATCGACTGGTCTGCAATTGTCTCTCTCAAAGCAATGGACACTTAGATTGGTCATATTTTAAATGGGTAATCTAATCCTTTCTTATTCGGAACCATCGGATTCAAGGGCTACCCGATGGGGTAGCCCTTACTGTCAAAAAAATGGTACGGCCATACCATGCTAAGTCATCCAGGGCAGGTCAAGACGAGAAAACTCCAACAAACCTCCTCAAGGATAATTCTTGAACTTGACTATACTAGTTACTGGAAAAAGGGCGAAACCAAAATGTTATTTGAGCTGGGGGGCACAACATTTGTGCATGCTCATATGCAGCACATACGTACATGACAAGACGTGTGCGAAAATCGTTTTTTCTCAGGTGCCTACTCTTGGCATTCACCTTTCAACAAGAAGATATCACACTTTGTCACATAGGAATGAAGAAGATTGATATCGTAGATAGCAACAGAAACATATATCCCTAAACCATGAAAAGTTGGTCTTTACCTAGAGTTTGACAATCTTTGAAGATACAATGATATCTGAGTTACAGAAGCAAAAAACTGACAGCACCATTTGTAACCTGCGTTACCCAACACTCGGGAGCTAAAATCTTCAATGACGACATAAAGCTTTGACAACTCTTCCCACAAACGCCTGTATATCCCTGTCAGACTAGCATACACCTGCACAGAAATTTCACGTTACGCTGAAATTAATGCAAGTTGACTGTCCTAAAGAAGCAGGGATACCTGGATCTGCACAGCTCAGAAAATAATAGTAAGATCACAACTTCAAAGAGAAATTAAAAACAGCGAAAACAAACCGCAAGCTCAAAAGCTTGGATGTCGGGTGGTCATGTTCACCTAACTGCAAAATGCACACATACATCTTACAAGCACTCTAAACACTAACAAGACCAACCATGCATTGCACACATGAAAAGAAAACGCTTAAATGAAATCCTAACTCGCATTTCCCATCCCTCCAAGAAGGTTTCTCATAATGGCAATTAAAAAAATTGAAAACCATTCATAATGATCACTAGCGTGATCACAATCATGCATGCACACGTGAAAAAAAAACACTTAAATAGGATCCTAACTCGAATTTCTTAACCCTCCAAGAAGGACTGCTAGTAGGAACAGGCTACCTACCGCCTGAAACAAGCTTAAAAATGGACCATTGATACTGAATGTAGAAACAAGTCAGTGGCCACATCAAATGTAGAGAAGCAATTAACAAAGGCTGACTTGACATGTATTTTAAATGTAAGGAAAAAGCATCATCTCGTGAAATATACCATTTACATCTTCATGGAAATAGATAAAGAAGTTCAAAGAAAATTTTAAGGATTTCAAATAAAAGGGTCCAACTGTATGACCATTTTTGAAATTAACAAAAAGGGAGGGAGCAACCAGCTTAGCTTCAAAACTATCATGTATATTAACACAGAATTTAGAAGAAACCAAACCAGCGAACTCTTAAGTTGCATCTCACATGCCCAGAAATGACAAAAATGCCATAAAAAACTGTATCAAATGAGGGAATGGATTTTTGTGATGCAAAATCAAAAGCATTGTTTTTGGCATGCCATGTGCAACTATGTGGCACACCAAAGATTTGTGCGTCTCCAAGAGAGAGGGGGGAGGGAGGGAGGGAGGGAGAGAGAGAGAGAGAGAGAGAGAGAGAGAGAGAGCTTGTACTAAAATGATGAAAGGGAAGGCTTGGAGACAGGAGAATATATCTAAGATTTAGGTGGAAAAAATGATGCAGAAAATTTTAGAGCATATCATGCACTCAAGCAAGCGTAACTAATGCAGTTACATGAGGAAAACAATCAAATTCCATGGGAACCTGTACACCACCTGCACAGTGGAAAATGGGCTGTAAGCTAATTTTATAGCTTTAAGACAGGTGGCCTGTCTTGAAAATGGACTCACAAGAACCAAGACTAATACCAGAGGCACAAGAGAAGGAAAACGGACCAGCTGATAATATATCAATATCCATAAGAATTTTGTTGCTGCTGCTCCCAATTATATGATTGATTGCCATTCTGCACATACCCATTGTAGTCGTTATCACGGTTATTGTCGATGCTTTCAGTATTGCCCTTGTTAGAGTGTTCTGCTTGTTCTTTCTCCCTATTCCATTGCTCAATTTTAGCACGCCTCTCTTCACTACTTTCCCTAACAGGACTGCGATGCCTGCTTCCCTCTGGGCTCCTACCGTGTCCTCTCCTATGAACAGGGCTTGTGGTCCTGTGTCTCCTGCTCCTACTCTCATGGTAGTAATCCCTGTCATCATACCTACTACCATGACCACGGCTGCCATGTGACCGCTCTTCGTAGCTACGATGCCTGTAAGGACTTCTGCTCCGACTACAACTGCGGCTATGAGTTTGCCGATAACTTCCAAAAAACTGCCGTCTCAACTCCCTTGAATTCATGAAAGAACTAACTTCAGCGATGATTTGCTACGTTCATGACATACCATGCAAGGGAAATAGTTTACTAAAACACCCACCCACACACGCGCACATAGAGAGAAAGAGAGAGACCTTCCAATCCTCTTCAGATGCATAAAATTGCAATACCCCCCACGATTGCAGGAGTTCTCCTCATACTGCCTACATGTGGCTTCACAAAAATCAGTCACCGGTGAAAAATCAACAATAATGGGCCGGCCTGTAGAGTGATTAACAATAGTTGGGATTTGAAAAATGAAAGCTAAGGCCTAAACACATCCAGGGACTAACAAAGAGAGAATTCTATTTGAAAGAAAACAGGAGGAAGTACTAACCACCATAATATCTTCCAGTGAGTTTTTCTAGGGCTCTTGCAGCATGTTCTTCCTCTCGAAACTGTACATAAACGTTACCCACCTGAAATACAGTAAGTGGCATCACTTAAAGCGTCGAAAAAATACAGTGTTCACTAAACCAAATGTACCAAACAAGGCTCAGGCAGATTTACCATGTGATCAGCCAGATTGTCACAAACATTCAAGCTCTCAATTTCGCCACACTTAGCTCCTCAAAAAGATCTTCATAAAAATCCTGGAATTTCAATGATAACCATTATTCTAGCAGCAATTATAAAAAGAAAATGCAAAAGAAGAACAGGGAAAACTATGAGGTAGTGTAGAAAAACATATAAAAGAAGGCCAACAAGTACAAATTTGATACAACTCTGTCCAATCACTCCCACGTATGGTCATTGCTCGTGGCACTCATGCAAATCTTGCTCTAAAAATTGGAGTAAGGGTGAATTAACCTAAATCGGTTACGATTTTTTTGTTAAGAAAAGAGAGAGAGAGAGAGAGAGAGAGAGAGCAGTAAAGATAAATCACATAAATGGAACACCATGTGTATCGCAGTCAAGAGAAATATTTTGACGAATAAAGAAAGAAGCCATCACTGGAAGCAGTACATGGAGTACAGTGGTGAGCATTTTGTGAGGCATTAAAGATCAAATATATCCTCAAACGCCACCAGAAAGTACATTTCGACCCATGACACCAGTCTCACCACATTTAATACAATTTTCTCTCATTACAGTTTATACCATATAGACCTGTAGCTAATTTGTCGCGGTCAAGAGAAATATTTTGACGAATAAAGAAAGAAGCCATCACTGGAAGCAGTACATGGAGTATGGTGGTGAGCATTTTGTGAGGCATTAAAGATCAAATATATCCTCAAACCCCACCCAGAAAGTACATTTCGACCCGTGACACCAGGCTCACCACATTTAATACATTTTTCTCTCATTACAGTTTATACCATATAAAACTGTAGCTAATTTATGTGCTTGTGTATGGTTCTTAGTTGCACGAAGCGGAGGCAAGGGCGGGGGAGCGTAAGCACCAGGAAGAATCTAAGGTTAGTAGCACAGCTTGCATAAGCAAATGCGTAAAGAGTATTACAGAATTGTTAAATATATCTTAACACTTAATTACGATGTACACACCTTTTTCCTTAAAAATACCATAAGCGGCGATGAATTGTTACTTTGTACTCGTCACATCAAGTAGTTACCAGCTACATCCCTTTGAAATAACAAGAGTAAAAGTAGTTCTACTGCTGCTGTTTTACTTCTCGAGACATTTCTAGGCAGAACATCTCCCATCTAATAGGGTTAGACATGGGGCAAATTTTGAATGAGAGAGAGGGAGGGCACTGATTGACAAGCGTTGTTCTCTCGACGAGGGTAGTCTGTAACGGACAAAGAGGCTGATGCCAGGGAAAGTGGGTTCGCAGTCGGCGTGGAGGTGCCACAAAGAATGCAGTCCGAGTCAGATGTCAAGTATGTTGATGTGAGACACAGTAAGGGCGGAGCAAGGACAGAGAGACCAAGGGCTTCCCAGACAGAGCCTGAGGGTGGCAGTGTTGCGAGGGCGATGGCGCAGGGTGAATACATGACAACAGTCACAGTTCGATGCTTAGGTCCAGAGTCAGGGTCCTGTATGTTTCTCTCTCTAGGATTCTAGAGTGAGAAAGTGAAAGTGTTCTGAAAATGTCCATCCGTCCAAATGAATTCTCAAGACCTCTATTTATAGAGGTTGAGATGATGATGTCATCACGCGACACATGGCGCTCCCCGGGAGTGACACGCCACCGAGGGGTCCACATCTGTCGGTGCTCCACGGACTGTCGAATCGCATATTCACCCTGCCTGCCCCGCACAACGTCGCTCTGTCTGTCTGGAAAGACTGGCTCCCACAGCGTCGGTGTGGCCAGAGAACCCCCTTGATCTAGCCTCCAATCCAAACCCTTGCAGAGTCCCACAGGCCTGGCAGCTGTGGGGAAGACCCGACGCCCAACTGCTAGGCGTACTAGGCGCGATGCCCTCCGAAGACCTGCTCCCGTCTCGGAGTGACTCGGGGGGGTCATAGCCCATAGGGATGCCAACGCAAGCCCCCAATGCCGGAGCACGTAGGCCAACCACGCAGGCACCCTGGCGGAGACAATGTCCCGGAGGAGTCACCTATCCCACTGCGAAGGGTCCTCGTGCTAGAGCACTACGAACAGAGCTCCCCGGAATGAAGACGGCGATGGCTTTGTGGTAACGAGCCCATCCCGTGGCGGCGATGACTTTGTGGTAACGAGTCCATCCCGCTACGAGGGGTCCTCGTGCCGGAGCACTACGAACGGAGCCCCCCGTGAATGTGACGGCGATGGCTTTGTGGTAACGAGCCCATCTCGCTGCGAGGGGTCCTCGTGCCGGAGCACTACGAACGGAGCCCCCGTGATTGTGACGGCGATGGCTTTCTGGTAACGAGCCCATCCCGTGGTGGCGATGACTTTGTGGTAACAAGTCCATCCCGCTGCGAGGGGTCCTCGTGTCGGAGCACTACGAACGGAGCCCCCCGTGATTGTGACGGCAATGGCTTTGTGGTAATGAGCCCATCCCGTGGCGGCGATGACTTTGTGATAACGAGTCTATCCCGCTGCGAGGGGTCCTTGTGCTGAAGCACTACGAACGGAGCCCCCCATGATTGTGACGGCGATGGCTTTGTGGTAACGAGCCCATCCCGTGACGGCGATGACTTTGTGGTAACGAGTCCATCCCGCTGCGAGGGGTCCTCGTGCCAGAGCACTACAAACGGAGCCCCCCGGAATGAAGACGGCGATGGCTTTGTGGTAACGAGCCCATCCTGTGGCGACGATGACTTTGTGGTAACGAGTCCATCCCGCTGCGAGGGGTCCTCGTGCCGGAGCACTACGAAAGGAGCCCCCCGTGATTGTGACGGCGATCGCTTTGTGGTAACGAGCCCATCCCGTGGCGGCGATGACTTTGTGGTAACGAGTCCATCCCGCTGCGAGGGGTCCTCGTGCCAGAGCACTACGAACGGAGCCCCCCGGAATGAAGACGGCGATGGCTTTGTGGTAACGAGCCCATCCCGTGGCGGCGATAACTTTGTGGTAACGAGTCCATCCCGCTGCGAGAGGTCCTCGTGCTGGAGCACTACGAACGGAGCCCCCGGAATGAAGACGGCGATGGCTTTGTGATAACGAGCCCATCCCGTGGTAGCGATGACTTTGTGGTAACGAGTCCATCCCGCTGCGAGGGGTCCTCGTGCCGGAGCACTACGAACGGAGCCCCACGGAATGAAGACGGCGATGGCTTTGTGGTAACGAGCCCATCCCGTGGCGGCGATGACTTTGTGGTAACGAGTCCATCCCGCTGCGAGGGGTCCTCGTGCCAGAGCACTACGAACGTAGCCCCCCGGAATGAAGACGGCGATGGCTTTGTGGTAACGAGCCCATCCCGTGGCGGCGATAACTTTGTGGTAACAAGTCCATCCCGCTGCGAGAGGTCCTCGTGCTGGAGCACTACGAACGGAGCCCCCGGAATGAAGACGGCGATGGCTTTGTGATAACGAGCCCATCCCGTGGTAGCAATGACTTTGTGGTAACGAGTCCATCCCGCTGCGAGGGGTCCTCGTGCCGGAGCACTACGAACGGAGCCCCCCAGAATGCTACACACTCCGGAGAGTGGGTCAAAGCATGTTCCATGTCCATGGCTGGGGCATGGTGTGGTGAATAAGTGTGATGCCCGGAGGCCTGTAACATGATTGTGGCGCATGGACACGGCGACAACTGTCGCGGGACCATACCTGGTGCCGAGGGCACATGTCATGGAAGTTGGCGCACAGGCGCGGTGAAGTGTGTATGGTGCCTGGGGGCACGACATTGTGACAGAGATCTTTGAGGCAGAGCCGTATCAGTGGAGCGACGCATGGGCGTGGCGGAGTAAGGTGCCGGGG
Organism: Escallonia herrerae; assembly: GCA_033070095.1. Classification (NCBI taxonomy): domain Eukaryota; kingdom Viridiplantae; phylum Streptophyta; class Magnoliopsida; order Escalloniales; family Escalloniaceae; genus Escallonia; species Escallonia herrerae. The sequence continues at coordinate 248,892 of JAVXUP010001119.1, forward strand.
GCACGTCTGTGTTAGTGGCGACGCATGGGCGCGACAGAGTGCGTACGGTGCCGAGGGCACCGTAGTGTGACAGGGAGCCCGGGGGTACATATCATGGAGATGGCGCAGCGCATGGGCGCGACAAAGTGCGTATGGTGCCGGGGCACATGTCATGGAAGTGGCGCACGGGCACGGCGATGAGCGTCGCGGAGACAACACTTGGTGCCGGGGGCACGTATCATGAGAAAGGCCCACGGGTGCGGCAACGAACGTTACGGAACAATACTTAGTGCCGGGGCACATGTCATGAGAATGGCGCATGGGCGCGGCGACGAACGTCACAGAGACAATACTTGGTGTCGGGGCACATGTTATGAGAATAGCACATGGGCGCGGCGACGAAGGTAGCGGAGACAATACTTGGTGTCGGGACACATGTTATGAAAGTGGTGCGGCGACGAACGTCGCGAAGCCATACTTGGTGCCGGGGGCACATATCTTGACAATGGTGCACAGGCGCGGTGACGAGCGTTGCGGAAGAATACATGTTGCCGGGAGCACGTATCATGAGAATGGCGCACGGGCACAGCGACGAACATCGAGGAACAATACTTGGTGCCGGGGCACATGTCATGAGAATGGCGCATGGGCGCGGCGACGAACGTCACGGAGCCAGTGCACGAGCGCTCGTCGGTTGTCCCGAAGATGGTATGCAAGCTGAGTGTACCTGTCATAACAAGATAATTAGTGCAACATGTAGTAATGACAAAGTTGGGAGTGATGGTACGCGGTCGTCGACGACGGGTCATTCGGTGGTAGTGCGCGACTTTGGCGGGAGCGGTATGCGGTCACGGACGACGGACGTCGCGAGGTTGAGGCATGACGGACGTCGTGAGGTTGATGCACGACGGACGTCGAGAGGTTGATGCACGACGGACGTCGCGAGGTTGAGGCACGACGGACGTCGTGAGGTTCATGCACGACGGACGTCGCGAGGTTCATGCACGACGGACGTCGCGAGGTTCATGTACGAACGTCCGTAAACATCGCGAAGGTGCAAAGACTTAAGAAAACAAGTGCGCGCGGGAGCGGAGGCCATAGGCCAAAATTGGGTGAAGGTCAAGGCCACCACCCATGGGGAGGCCGAGGCCACCCTAGGGGGTGGCCAAGGCCAATGGCCAACTCCCATGAAGGGAGGCCAAGGCTACTTCCCCTTTGGGTGAACTTCGGGCACGTCGACGGAAGGTGTTTTGATGGGCAATGACAAATTCGAAAGTTGCATTGCGACGAGCGTGTCGACGTGAATCATACCCACATGACGAACAAGGTGCCAAAGTCACATACGAAGTGTATGAAGCGAGCAAAGCGCGAAAGGGACTTTGCGCAAAGAGTAAACAACCGGGGGGGAAGGCCGAGGCCGACTCCCCATGGAGGCCGAGGCCGACCCCATGGGGTTGGCCAAGGCCCATGCCCTTGACCCCACCGCTCCAGTTGAGCCATCGGTCGATGTTTTTGGTGAAAAGGTGCTTGGGTGGTCGCGGCACGACGAACGTTGTACCGCGAGTCATGCTAACGTAAAAAATTGGTGACTAAGGCATGTGAATCAAAAAATGCACGTGACATGAGCATGCGCACTTTGACAGGTTCAATGTGCAAAGCGGGACCCCTAGAGGGCCCTTTGGGTGCGACCAGAATAGGTTGGGAACAGAGACTTTAAGGACTTGAAGGAAGAGGGAACGAGGAATTGAGTCGAAAATAGCTTAATTTTCAGGTACGCTGTCACTTGTTCCATGCATTTTTATCTAGCTAACGGGATCGAGTTCCCATGTTAGCTTGAGACGGGATGCCATGGAGCTCCTAACTTGGGATCGCAAAAACGAGTTTCCGAGAGAGAAGCATCACCATATGAGGAGTTTCCTACTGCTAAGGTATGATTGAGTACTCCAAAAAGGCTTTCAGATAACTTAACATATATTTGGTGAAACGTTCCTCTAAAGGCTTTCTAGACCCAGCAACCTTTTTGAAGTAAGAGCTGAGAATAAGTTTAGGCTTACACTTCCCTCTCTCTAGAGGCTAGTGGAGCGTAGCAAGCCCTCCCAAACAGATACTGCAGTAGTTTTTCAGTTGCAATAAGTTAAATTCTACTGCCTAATTCGCACATTCTTGCATTGTTTCCAAATTCAGAACTGGACAACGAACATCATTTACACATTTACAACAGGTTCTTGTGACTGATTGGTGAGCACTTCTAAGAAAGTAATGAAGTAAAATTGATCTAAGACGCTGACTGAAATTTGGCTCAAGGAACAAGGAATGTTATATACTCCAAAGTGAAGTCGTCGTTATGAAACCTGGCAATTAACACAGTGGTCACATAAAAGATATGTATCTTGTATAGAAGTTCAAATCTTAGTAGCAAGAAACTCCTAATATGGTGATGCTTCTCTCTCAAAAATTCGCTTTTGCGATCCCAAGTTAGGAGCTCCTTGGGATGGGAACTCGATCCCGTCAGCTAGACAGAGAAGCATGGAACAAGCGAGAGAGTACCTGAAAATCAAGTCATATTCATCAACTCAATTCCTTGTTTCTCTCTTCATTCACGTCCTTAAAACCTCCCTATCTATTGTCGCTAGCTACCCTCCTCGAGAGAGTAGAATATGTCAATCAACGCTCTCTCTCTCTCTCTCGCATAAACTATACTAAACAAATGGTAATACTCTTTACGCATTTATTTATTCAAGCCGCTCCCAACATTAGATTCTTCCAGGTACTTGTTGTCCCCTGCCCCCCCCCCCCCCCGGTCCCTATCCCCGCTTTGTGCACCAACGGTTCCAATTTCAAGTATCGCATATTAAGGTACGGTCCAATGTGTTTAAATCCTAAAAAATAATACGCAAGTATTAGAAAAATAGTGTATGTAGAGAAGAAATCATCTTGCACCGTAAAGTCGTTCAATACCGCTAATACATTGTCTAATGCTAAGGACAAGTTGTTTCTAGTTACTATAGGTGCAGATGATACGAAGTTTAGAAGCCCCAAAATAGATGGAAAAAAGAACTGAATTGCGGCTAGTGAATATATTGTATCAGATATCGTATGTAAGATAAATGTCACGTATTAAGAGCGTACAATGTCAATTTAGACACGCAAGTGATATTGTATCATATTACACCGGTACTGAATCATGTTGTGAGAAACGTATCGCATCTCGTTCAGCTACTGGCAAGTTTGGCCAATGATGACAAAGTGTTATGTTGTAATGGGTGTATGACCCCATGAATTCCGTACGAATATGTTCCCACGTAATTGAAAAAAATCAGAGGTTGAACGATCTGGCTGTCACTCCACACTAGTTACGATATACATATACACAAGTAACATGAAATAACGCAAACTTGTAATCAACTCAAGTCCAAAATTGAAAAGAAATCCAATAGCCATGTCACACGCGTTCCATTTCATAACTTCCATCCAACAACTTTTTACGAACCCGTAACATCGGCCTCAGACCTTAGTTATCGTTTTTTGCCCTAATCGTATTCAGTCGTAACAATTACAATTTGAGTTTGATTTCAATGTTCATTGTGAACATCCGTAGCGAGTCAAAAAGGAGAAGAATTATCGGACAACAGTACCTCGAAGTGGTCCTGCATCTTGCGGGGGTCGATGGGGTGGCCGTGGGCGTCGACGCCGGGGGTGATCATGTCGGGCCGCTGGTACATGTTGGAGAGGAGTAGGGTGGGGCTGACGCTGGGCTTGGTGTGGAGGCGGGAGCAGCGGTCGCCGTGTCTGCACGCGCCGATCTTGAAGTAGAACGGGCAGTTCACCCTGTCCTTCTCCGTCCCGAATATCGAAGCCAGGTGCTCCGCCATTTCCCTTTCTTCACCGAGGATCGACCAATATCAATCAAGATAGCCTCCGTCTCACTCTCTCTCTCTGTCTCACTTTCTCTCAGTATTAGGGTTCGTGGAAAAACAAGACCATTTGATGAAGCTGCGTCTTCTGGATTCTTCTTCTTCTTCTCTCTCTCTGTCTCTCTAGGGCTAGAAGTTTTATTTAAAATAAAGTATTTAACTAATTCGACAAAGGTGTGTGGTCTACCCGAGAGATTAATAAGCGAAGCTTAATTTTTCTATTAAACACGATTGCGCGTGGGTTCGAACCTCACAATGACCAAGTGTCGTTTAGCTTTAGTAGTAGTATTATTATATATTATAATATAATAATTATTTATATTTATTATTATTTCTTCCCCAATGCTATTTTCTTGTTTGACACCCATTTAGTTTTCAACTTTTGTTTTAAAAATAAATCACCTTTGAGTTTTTTTTCTTCTGTTTTTTACAAAACTAATGAGTTATTTAACAGCATTTTTTATAATTAATTTTTACTTCTATTCTTTTTTTTATTTTTTCGCTCTTTTCCTTTTTATTTTTCCTTTCTTCTCCTTTCATTTATTTCCAGATACTAGATGAAAGCTCGTAAGCCCACGCATGCATAAAGAGTTTGCAAATTACAAGTCTCTTTACACAAAATGAGTTATGACATTGTTTAAAAGATGTTAGAAGTCTCCTAACACATTTGCCATATAATCCTAACAATTCAAATTCTCCAACACACTTTGCTTCAACAAAACATTACGTAGACATGAGAATCTTATAACGAGATACTAGAATGCCACTAACCGAGAAGACTTCATACTTCAACGACTTTAAGTTGTTTATACCAATTCATCAATCGACTTCAACTATTAAAGGTCAATACTTTATTTATTCGGCCAAGTCAAAGTGTTGGTAGTGATTTATGTCTTTTCTCTTGTCAATCAAGAGCAACTTGTGAGCAACTAAATATTTTATTGATGCCAATATTACACAATATATTGGAGATATAATGAAATGGTACTCAGTTCATATGGGTGCATTACAAAAAGAAACATGTAAAATCAGTGCAACTTAGTGCTAAACAACGAGGTGAACCTGTTTCATTTTAAAAAAAATTATTGGTTCAATCTCAACAACCTTTCTAATTTGATTGTGAGATGCTCGAGTTTCCAACATTTCCTTCAACAATTATGCTTGCTCTTTTCATGGATCTTGTAAATGCACTTAAATAAGTACTCTATGAATGTGGACTGGCTGGATTGCTTATCACTTTTCCATGTCTGATACTTTGCAGCTCTGGCAATGTTTTGTGGTATGTAATCTCCAACTCTCATCAATTGTATTATGAATCTGCATCCATCCTAATCAAAATAGAACAAAATAAAGCAGATATGTGAATAAATGTGCAGTTGGATCCATCTTAGTATCACTTTAAGTAAATAATAGGTCCTTTCAATTAGATATACAATTAATCTATTTTGAGTTCAATGATAAAGGAAATTAAAATGAACTTTTAAAGTAATTCTAAACCACACAAACTACCATGGCATACCTAGAAGCGTGGGGCTAAATTAAAGTTGTTTTAGCTAAATCCGTACCCTCTCTATTATAGGATTATAAAATGTTAATAATGCCTCTTGGTCATCATAGCGTTAGGATTCAGCCAAATAATGTGTATCGCCCAAACTATGGAATCAAAAAGCTCTGTAATTCTTTTTATCTAGGTGCTCTATAAGAAACTTTAACAACAAGTAATCAACTTGAAAATGATGATACTTAATCCAAGAGTCTCCTATTATGATACACTTTGGGAATTAAGATAAAATATACTCAAAGTTTACGAAGCAAGAGAAATTTATGCACGACTTTCGGTGGCTATTAAAAGAGGAACCAATAATTACACCGGCCTGATCTTCTAATAGACAATTAACTAAAGTTAGATATTTCCGTTTTGTATTCTTTGCAACATATGCATATGTAACAATCTATTAGATATAGAGTTGGGCTCGTAAACAAATTTAGTAGTACACTGCTTAAATGGTACCAAGAATGCTGCTGTAATGGAACACTTTAGCAAAAATAAGCTTCTTATTTAACCAGTTGGCGACATATTAAAGGCCTAAAAAAAAGTTCTTTATCTCACCCTCGCAGAGTCACATGCACTACCGAGCATCCCCTCAAAAGTGAGCAAACTTAAAGCGCCTCATTTCTAGTGAGAGATTAGCTCATTGACAACATAAGTTTTCCTTCAGGCTATTGTCTATGTAGTCTATCTATTGTACTTTTTCAATCAAATGTAATTGCTTTAAAGATCGTGCAAATAAGGGCTAAGAGCTAGTTTAGACTGTCTGCCCTCGACTGCTTGGAACATGTTAAGGCCTCGAATTTCTCACACATATAGGGAAAAATGCCAAATTCATATTCAATCCGCCAAATTTACTATTCTAATTATATTTCAAGGCTCCATTAACTAAGCCGAGAAAATGTTAAATAGTAAAATAAAATATGCATATATACTTTACTGGATGTAGTCTTGCTTTGCTGATAAAGTCTATGCATGTGAAATTGAGATAAGTATATGAAATTGTTAATGAGATATGCAAAAAGGTGATTACATAATTTCATATACCCATAACTGGATATTGTTGTATAACGAAAGGAAAGGAAAAAAAATAGAAGAGATCATTAGAGAAATTAATAATGAATGTTTATCATATCTTACAAAGTGGTTGAACATATTCACCCATATCAAAGATTGGCTTCTTGTAAAACAACAAATGATTCCCTTATTTCACAAACTTTGATGCCAAATCATGGGGGCATTGGTCATGGCCTAAAAGATATTTTAGATTGAAGAACTAACAATAAATACATACAAGGTATAAATGTCATTTGAATAGTAAAAGAAAAGGAATCATGGTCCAATTAACCCCTCCAACATGGAGGAATGACAAAAAGAAAAAATGCCAGTAGGTATGATCAAGGCCGTCAAAGTGAGCTTTACTTATATTTTTCAACAGTTGAGTTACCTATTGTAACATCCCAAAATCTGAAGCTGGATTTATGGTGAAAATCTCAACTAATCATCTATTGAACCTTTAGCGACAAATTGGCGAACATTAGACATTTTGATTCTTAGAATTTTAAAAACCTTAAGGTATATTTAACGATAGTAGTTGTAAGAGATACCGATTAAAGTCTTTAGTGATGATTAACATGATCGAATTTTCATTGACAACTTTTAGCGATAATTTTTGAAACGGAGTGCAAAAGTCAATTACTTGAAATTAATTTTTTTAATAGCGGTGTACTTATTAGCAACGATTTGTCAAACGGAATGGTGTAACAAACCACTTATAATTTTCCTAACACATTATGTATCGTAAATATTTCATTATGGAACCATTTTTGCAATAATAAGTTTGGGTTAGAAGTTTTAGCGACAAATGGGTGTGTAGGGTTTTCTTTACATTTTTCAACTAGGGTTCTTTTAGCATATATATATATATATATATATATATATATATATATATATATATATATATATATATATATATATATATATATATATATATACACACACACACACACGCATAACACATCTGGGCAGCAGACTAAGGTCTCCATTCAAGTCTTCATACACCCAAATGAGAGAGAGAGAGAGGCAGAAAAGTGATTGAAGAAATCTTTGTCCTGCGAAGCTTTCTAGTGAGGTGAGATCTCCTGAAAACCTATGTTCTATTTCATATATATAGATATACATATGTACATCTCTTGAGTTATGGGCATACGTTAGGGGTGTCTAGAGGTGAAAGAGGGGCTGCCATAATAGCCCCATGTGTAGCAAGGTGTGTATTTTATGAGTGTTGTATAGGAGAGTTCGAGGCTGCCGTACATATAAGCTTCCAGTGCAGCCACATGGTTCAGACAAAGGGACAGTTTATAAGGGTGAAGTGTGGTTTGTGCGTAGAAAAACAGGGTGAAATTATGTGGTGTGTGGTCTTATTGATGATGGATTCATGGCTGCCTTGAGAATAATGGGTCTGACCGTGTGTTGCTTTGATAAGTTTTAAATGCATATACCTTGTATTCGGGAGATGATCTGGGTATAGCTAAACCAGGTGAGGAGAGTGGGAGGTGATGTAACCATGAATGGAGTGAAATGGGTCTAAAGAGTGTAGTGTGTGTATATTTATATATATGGTGTGTGAATGTAATGAGAAGGAGAAAGAGAGAGAGGCGGCAAATGGGTGTGATTTGCATTGTTAGTGTGTGATTTGTGTAGAGAGAATGGAGTAGCTGCCATGAAGGCAGCTGGCCATGTGTGTGTGTGTGTATTATATGCACTAAGTGTATATATATATGTGGGTGTTGGAAGGAGAGGGAGAGAAGCACCATGTTGGCTAAATATATTATGTGTGATTGTGAAATGGAAAGGGGGAAGCTACGGCCGTGAGACAGTAGTTGTGTGCTTTGTGTGTATATATCCGAGCATCTAGGCTGCCATAGTTTGCAATTTAAGTTGCGTCGTGAGAGTGATGCAATGGGTTCATGGTTGCCATAGCTGTGCCTTTTGATGGGAATTCAGTGGTGGGTGTTGGTGTGTCCATATAGGGACGCGATCCACTGCCGGCGTTGGCAAACTAGTTTTCTTCCTAATGCAATCTGACTGTCTATCCGTGATTTATGGACGATTCAGATTAAATCTTATCCCTCAATAGAGCTAGATAATCCTAGTACTTTAACATATTTGCAATCTGACTCCAAAACTTTAGAAAAATATAATTTTATGCACCATAATACTTCATCACATACAATATAAACTATAAAGTTATTTCAAGATATATTTGCTACTTACAGAGATGCTGCTCTTGGTCCTTGAATGTACACCCGCCATGCTTTTTTTGTTACTTTTTGATATCCAAGCTTTTGACCAAGTAGACACACAGCTCGTTGCCTTACGTTTCTCAGATATGGCTAATGGCTATTATCAAACACTCTCAAGCTTCCAGGATATTGGTTTGAAAAATTACAGTAGAAGACATCGTACTAAAATCAATACTTCTTTATTTATACTGAAAAAGAAATATTACATAGGAGCAATAAAAAGGAAGGGTTCCTTCTATTGTTGCACACTCTAAAACTTAGCACACTTCACACTCTCTCAGACTTCCTCTCTTTTTTATAATACTTCATAATGTCTGGAATTCCTTTATCAAGCTCATCTCCTGTCAAGCCGTTTTCTTTAAGCTTCTTCTTGACAGTGTCATTTACTGATGTTGGGGTCATTACATGTGTGGTTTCTACACGTGATGACATACTTCGTCTGATTGGAATGGTAACTGTTTTATACCCTATGATGTCTTCATCAGAACTGTCTTCTTCTTTGATAGCTTCTTCTACCATTTTTTCCTTTCCTTTGCCTTTCGGATTTGTAGACATGGAAGGTATCGAAGAGACAGAATATCTTCTTTGGTTCTTCAAGGATAACAACACCTTTATTTTCTCTAATGTGCATTTGTCCTAGTTGTTTATTAGCGAGTCCTTCTCCTATCACCCATTTTTTAGGCCATGATAGTTGTTTTGGATTTATCTTCCGTGCTTTTATAGCTCGAACATTACTACTTGTTTGTTCAAATAGTTCCACTTTGCTGTTTAGCGTTTTACTTAGTGGATTTGTAGCATTTACCACTCTGTAGACTAGACGATATTGTACTGCTATATTTTTGCAGACTTCTCATAGTTCGGTCATACCTTGAGTCTGAATTCTCAGACCTAATTCTTTATTAAGATATGGATCTTTTAAAGACATGAAGTAATTTGGTGTAGTTTTAAACCAAACTGGTCTGTTATACAAGTTACTTTGGATACCCCCTATTAAGGCTTTTGCAAAAGTTTTCCACCGATTATCTGTTAAATAACAGATTACTGGTGTATCTCTGCCATCTACGAATAATGGACAAAGACTAACTTGTATCATACCAATATGAACATAGTGATATCCTTCTCTAAGGTATTGTTTTGCCTTATCTGCCTTGAAGAGATGAATGTCAAGTATTCTCTCTTCGGTTTAACCTACCGAGGTTTCTCCTTCTGAAATCACTACATTCCTCTTACTCCTAAATCTGAATATAGAGTTTTTGTATATTTCTTCAACATTGATTTTAGGCATCTCCCAATGGCTTATAGTAGAACTGGGAGTTTCTTCCTCAATTGATTCACTCTGACTAATTATGTTATTAGATAAATGAATTATTTCTTCTTCATAGTCGTAAGTTTCTGACATCATGAAGATCATACCTACTCTTTTCAAAGTTTTGTTTAAACTTTCTTCATCATCTGATGTTGTTTCATCATCCAATTCGTAGTCGTATTCTGAAATAAGCTCTTCTGCTTCGTCTTCAGAATCTAATTCGTATCCCCATGCTGGCTCATATCTTTCTTCAGCAATTAAGAAAGATCTTATATTTTGTTTTCTTTTCTTACTTGGGCATTTATTTGCATAATGCCCTTTTTCGCCACATAACCAGCAACAATCACATTCCTCTGGTGATTTTCCTTTTGGACATGAAGGCTTTTTATACGAAATATTAGATTTCTTTCTAATATATCTTCTCCATGGTTTTGATTTTTCTCTTGATGGATTAAATTTTCTTTTCTGAAAATTCTTCCATTTCTTCACATATCTCTTTTATTTCCAAACCTCTTCTTTTCAAAAATTTTCTTCGTGAAGTTTGGCTTCTTTTCACATCCATAGCTGTTCACCATGTTATCGACTTTAGAACAACAGTCATAACTCATATAAGCTTTTTTCATATCTTTTATTGCATGTTCTTCAATACAATATTTCTTCATAACTTCTTCTACAGCTGCAATCCTTCCTCCTAAGGATTAGCAAAGCATTCCGTCGTTTAGGAGTTTAGTAAATTATTTTTCTACTAACTCGTCCCATGGTTTAGGAAGTTTGCCAATAAATTGCTTTTGCCAATGGAGGTTGTCTCTAAGTTCTAACTTGTAAAAATATTTTGAAAATTCACATGTGTCAATTTTAAAATAGCACGTATCACATATCTGTAGTTTTGTCAAATTTATGAAAGCACTTTTTTCTTGAATATCTATATTATTTATAGATATTCCGCAGAACTCTCGTTTGAGGTTATCTGCATAAAATATTATCCATTCTTCAGAAATTTTAAGCTTGCTTTGAGCTTCAATTATCATTTCGTTATTTGCTATGCTAGTCCAGAAGTCTTTCTGTTAAATTACCACCTATTATGGCAATTATTAAGGCTTGTGCCCAATTATCGATTATTTCTTCAGTATTTGAAATACAATCGATATCAAGATATATGCCGTATTGATTTACAGGCTCACTTCTTTCATTTTTAGGAATAAATTCTTGTTTTAAATTTGTCCTTATAGGGGCATTATTGAATTTAGAATTTCTTTCTAAATTTAATTCTGAATTTCACGCTCTTACATAGTTTGGATCAATTTCTCCATTTCATAAATTCATATCAGAAAATGCCTTATTTATTTCTGATATGGCTCTTTTTTCTTCTTGCTTATATTGCTATTCTTTTAGAACAGCTGGATCTATTTCATCCATCATTGGTTTTTTGAATAATTTTTTTCTACTTTGTCTAAGTAGTCGTTTATTAGTGATGCCAGGGAATGTGGGTTCGTGCCTACATGGAGGTGCCACAAAGGCTATAGTCTGAGTCAACTTCCAATGTGCAAAATGAGAGACAACAAGGACAGAGTAAGGGCTGAGGGCAAGGCTCCCCAAACAGGCCGAGAGGGCTGGCAGTACTGCGCAGGCAAGGCGAAGGCGAATAAAGCCGGCGACTGACAATCCAAGCTAGTGTCAACGTCAAGAGTGCAGCGTCAAGAGTCTGATGTCAGGTATCCGAATGTATTTCACTCTCTAGAATTCCAGAGAGAATGAGTTTTAGAGAGAGAAAGTGAAAATGACAAATGAGAGAGTTCTTCCTTAAATGAAATCCAAGGTCCCCTATTTATAGGGAAAAGTGTGCCGGTGTCATCAATGTGTCACCAGCTGACACGTGTCACCCCTGGAAGTGACACATCACTAGGGGGTCCACAAATACCGGTTCTCCGTTGGACTGCCAGTTCCCGAATTCGCACTGCCTTGCCCCACACAGCATCTCTCTACCTGTCTGAGAAGACTGAAAACACCATGACGGCATGATCAGAGTAAGCCCGTTGCCCCAGCCACCGGTCCAAGCCCTTACTGAATCCCACAGGCCTGGCAGCGGTGGGGAAGACCCGACGCCCAGCTGTCAGGTGGACTAGGCGGGATGCCCTTTCGAAGACCTGCTCCCATCTCGGAGTGACCTGGGGGTCATAGTCCTTAGGGGTGCTGACGCGAGCCCCCAGTGCCAGAGCACGTAGGCCAGTCACGCAGGCACCCTGGCGGAGATAGTGTTCCGAAGGAGTCACCTATCCCGCTGCGAAGGGTCCTCACGCCGGAGCACTACGAACGGAGCCCCCCAAAATGAAGACGGCGATGGCTTCAAGGTTGTGAGCCCATCCCATGGCGGCGATGACTATAAGGTTGAGAGTCCATCCCGCTGCGAGGGCCGGAGCCCCCCTGTGATTGTGACGGCAATGGCTTCAAGGTTGTGAGCCCATCCCGTGGCGACGATGACTATAAGGTTGAGAGTCCATCCCGCTGCGAGGGCCGGAGCCCCCCTGTGATTGTGACGGCGATGGCTTCAAGGTTGTGAGCCCATCCCGTGGCGGCAATGACTATAAGGTTGAGAGTTCATCCCGCTGCGAGGGCCGGAGCCCCCTGTGATTGTGACGGTGATGGCTTTCAGGTTGTGAGCCCATCCCGTAAGCATACAACATGATTGTGGCGCATGGGCGTGGTGCCTACAGCACGAGACATTGATTGTGGCGCATGGGCGCGGCGACGACTGTCCCGAGACCATACCTGGTACCGGGGGCACATGTCATGGAAGTGGCGCACGGGCGCTGCAACGACTGTCGTGAGACCATACCTGGTGCTTGGGCACATGTCATGGAAGTGGCGCACGGGCGCTGCGACGACTGTCGCGAGACCATACCTGGTGTCGGGGCACATGTCATAGACGTGGCGCACGGGCCTGGTGAAGTGAGTGGCACCGAGGGCGCCGTAGAGCGACAGAGAGCCTGGGGGCACGGCTGTATCAGCGGTGCAGTGCAAGGTCACGGAAGAGTGAGTGGGCGACGAGGGTCGCAGAGTGACGTTCGGGTGACGGGGGTCGCAGAGTGACTTCCGGGTGACAGGGGTCGCGAATGACGTTCGAACAACGGGGGTCGCGGAGTGATCTCGAGGACGCGGCGACAAAGGTCGCGAAGACGGCGTGCGGGAGACGAGTCGTGAAGACGGCGCGCGGGCGACGGTCATTGCGGTGACGATATACGGGCGACAAAGGGCGCCGTGCCATCGCAGTGATGAGTGAGCGTTAGGGACCGTTGTGCGTGAATGAGAAGCAAAAAAAAGGAGAGTCGGCGGCCCTCGGGACCAGGGTGGCCGACCCCCCTTTTTTCAGGGAGGTGGCCGACCCCTCCTTAAGGAGGTGGCCGACCCCCCCCCTTTCAGAGGGTGTGGCCGACCCCTCTTTAAGGAGGGTGGCCGACCCCCATTTAAGGGAGGTGGCCGACCCCCTTAGGGGAAGGCATGCCACGGTTCTTCTTGTAGATTTTCTAAGTGTTGGTGTCGTCGATGTCGTCGCATTGGCGATAGAATAAGTTTAGTCGCACAGAAAGTCAACGAAAACAATGCACGTAACTTGCGCGTGCGTGTATGTTTTGACCGGTTTGACAGCGTTGAAAAATTGACCGTTGACAACGGTGAAAAGTTGACCGTTGAATAGGTGACATGTCATGCAAAAATGGGACCTCTGGTGGGCCCTTGGGTGTGACCAGAATAGGTTGGCAACATAAGCCCCCTGCGTGGGGCGTGCGCGGAGGGGCAACCCGAGCGGGCGCCGCACGCATAAACAGGAGGGGGAACAAAGAGCGGAAGTAGGAAGGGAGCGCCACCTCCTGCTTTGTCCGTTCCTCTTTTTTTTTGTCGGGGGCTTATGAGGGGCCAAGATTTCATCGTGGCCCACCCCTATATAAGGAGAGGGAGGGGAGGGGGAGGGCTCACAACGCCATTTGTGCCAAAGGAGAGAGAGAGAGAGAGAGAGAGAGAGAAAGAGAGATGGTGAGAGAAGGGACGAAAGGGGCCGAGAGTCGGCTGGGTCAGGGGGTCGGTGGGGAGCAGAGGTCGGCGGCGCAGCGCGGGGAGAGGGGTCGGCAGCGACGGACAAGGGAAAAGGGAAAGTGGGAGAAGGGACTGAGAGGGGAGAGAAGGAGCGTCGACTGTGCAGGTGGGGTCGGCCACGCCGAGAGGGTCGGCCGCGCAAGGGGGGTCGGCCTCGCCTATGGGGTCCGCCGCTCAACGGGGGTTGGCCATGCCGAGGGGGTCGACCGCGCAAGGGGGTCAGCCACGCATAGGGGGTCGGCCACTCCCATGGGGTCGGCCACCCCGAGTGTCCGACAGGCCCAAGTCCCAACCCCGCAGCCCGAAGCGACGCCAGCGGCGAAGAAAGCGAGACAGAAGATGTGGGCGAAGCTGCGAGGGGCTGCGGTGAGCACGTCACGACCACCGTGGGGTATGACGACCGCACCTGTGCCGGCGCCGCCAGTGGATGAGGCCACACCAGCATCGGGCGGCGAGGTGGGAGTGCCATTGATTTTTTACGACGGGGGGAAGAGGTCATACGATCCGGAGCCGGACAAGACCAACACATTGTTGGGGGTGAGGGGAGTAGTACCGTGTGTACCGGACCGGGAGCTGTGGAGGGAGTTGGCTATCCGGGTGGCAGACGGGGCGTTTACGACACCGTGGGGTGGTCCGTCGATGGGAGAGGAGCCACGGCTACCGTCACCGTATCTGCGCGCGCCGAGTTGGGAGGAGGCGCCTGTGATGTCACCGAGGTATGTACCAGCATTGTTGATCGAGAGAGAGGACATACCTTGGTCGCCTGTGGCGTTCAAGGGCCATAGCGCGATGCCGATAGGGTGGGACTTTTGGTGCGAGCATATGGTGGAGACGCCGAGGAGGGCGCAGGTGTTGCAGGCACTGGGGTTGCTGCCAGCGATCGACATTACGGCGAGGGGACTGGAGTTGTATAGGGACACACCAGGGATGGCCCGATTGCTGGCGAGATGGAGCACACAGTCGCATACGTTCGTGACCGAGTTCGGAGAGATCGGGCCGACGTTACTCGATGTGCTGATGTTGACAGGGCTGCCGATACACGGGGAGGTGGAGCGCGGGTGTCCCGGTTGAGTGGGGAGGAGCGGCTGTTGCAGACACAGCTTCTAGACATCCTGGCTGAGACGAAGAAGCACCGGAAGGGGACGTACGGGGGGTGGCTTCGCCAGTTCTATGGTACGCCGCAGGCGAGGACAGGCCAGAGGTTGGGCAATGCCGCCCATTTCGTGATGGGGCCGTATTACGGCAATGATCGATACGAGTTGGTGGCATTCTTGGCTATGTTCCTGTCGAGGTAAGCTTTCGTACTGTCATGAGATTGTACGCGTGGATATGTGTTGTGTCATGCTTGCCCTGTAGAACGTCAAACTATATATATATATATATATATATATATATATATATATATATATATATATATATGTTGTCTGTCGGTGCTTGCAGGTTTGTATTTGAGGGTACCCCTGAGGATGGTATTTCCCCGAGGGTATTTCCCTTGGCTATTCGGATGGCGCAGGGCAGGCGGGTCGGGCTGGCTCCGGTGTATTTGGGCACATTATATTCGCGGCTAGATCAGTTCGTGAATGACGTGAAGCGGTCACATGGGCGGTATCAGGTGGCGACGTACGTGGACTGGATGTTCTTGCAGAGGTATCTGTACGAGTGCTTTCCGGATTACCGGCCAGACGGATACCCGCTCGCACATCCGTCACCGACGATGGGGACAGTGACTCGGCCAGGCAGATCACGGCAGGTGGCGTTGTGGTGCAGCGGTTCGCGGGCTTTTGCTTGGGCAGGCATTCGGAGGCCGGGGTGTCCATTGGCGCAGATCCTAGACAGGCGTGAGGCGTGCAAACGGCGGCCCTACATGAAGATGCATGTGTCATATGGTATACCGTCATATGGTATACCGCCATGCGTCATATGGTATACTTAGAGCCCCCATGTGGGTATGACAACCCTTGGAGTGTGATGACGGCTTTTGGGTATACACGATATGACAGAGCCCGAGAGTGGCCGGTGCCGACGACAGAGTGGAGGCAGCCAGGGACAGAGGTGGCAGGGGCAGTGACAGCAGACTATGCACATTGGTGGGAGCGGCTGCGAGGGAGCTGGGCGGGATGGTTGGCACAGCCGTCAGGCACACGTCGGCAGGTAGACGTGTTTGCATGCGACCGAGCCTTGAGTCTGATATCGGCCACAGTCGCGAGGCAGTCAGGGATGCCGTCACTAGTGACCGGGAGCTCTGTTCCGAGCTCGGAGAGAGAGGCGAAGGAGGATGCCGGTGAGCCGGGGGATGCTGCCCCAGAGGAGGACCGCGGGGAGGAGCCGATTGCGGAGGTGCCGAGGGTGCCGGGGGCTGGCAAGGGTCCCCTATCGGCATTGCGAGTGGGGATGATGGAGACGGCGCGTCAGGCTAGTGCCGGTACATCAGCCCCACACATATCAGGGGCGAAGAGGCCGCGTGACGTATCAGAGGAGCCAGACTCCGAGGTTTGCTTCTGTCGCTTCTTTCGTATTATGAATATGGTTTGCATATTGATTATAGATTACGAACTGACAGCTGTTTTGCCAGGGGGATGAGGAAGAGGCGGTCGAGGAGGGCAGTGAAGCGGAGACCGATGCCGAGGTAGAGGAGGCTGTAGGAGCTGGGGCTGGCAGATCAGCTGATGATGAGGAGACTGAGGGAGTCGAGACATCAGTGGCCGGGGTGACGAGGAGGGTAAGTCCATTGCCTGTCGTCGAGGAGACGGTGGAGGCCCTATACGGCGGAGCGGTGAGTGATACTGTGATGTTCGATGTTGGTGAGGACTGGTGGACAGGCATGGAGACCGAGGTTGTAGGAGGTGATGGTGGGAATACGGTGGTGCCCGAGCCTGTTGTCGCAGCCCTGGTTCATGAGCAGGAGGCACCGGTTCAGGCTGTGGTGGCGCGACGGCACGACGTATTGTCAGGGTCTGCGGTTGAGGCTGGTGCTACTTTACTGGCGATGCATTCAGCCATTATTGGTGCGCAGACGGCTGGTGGAGTGCCGGAGATTCCTGCAGCGGGTGGCAGTGGCGCGGCAGCCGGAGAGATGAGTAGAGGGTCGTCGAGTGGACAGGTGGATATGGCGACTTGGGAGGGCCTCCAATTACCGGCCGAGACGGTGCGCCGGTTGGAGCTGGTGAAGGCAGCGTTCCCGCAGACGTTCGAGAGGGTGACGATAGAGAACCCAGTATTACGGATGTGGGTATCTGCGGGGTTTATGGAGTGGTTGCTGCCGTTTGCTAGTGTGCCACCGGCGGGTTGGACTGCAGAGTTCGTTGCTCGGTCGCTTTCGGAGCTTGCGCCGTTCACATCACTGGGCATGCAGCTGGACTGGCTGGCAGATTTCTTCAGGTCGAGGAATGGCAGCCGTGAGATGGATGAGAGGCGTG
Organism: Escallonia herrerae; assembly: GCA_033070095.1. Taxonomy (NCBI): domain Eukaryota; kingdom Viridiplantae; phylum Streptophyta; class Magnoliopsida; order Escalloniales; family Escalloniaceae; genus Escallonia; species Escallonia herrerae. The sequence continues at coordinate 266,447 of JAVXUP010001119.1, forward strand.
CGGTCGTGGACATGCAGGAGATGTTGCTGGAGCGGCGCCGTACAGGGTTGGAGGCAGAGCGGTCAGAGATTGCTGCAGAGTTGGCCGGGATTGACATGCAGGTAGCAGATATAGAGAGACAGAGGTGGCGGGGTGAGGTGGATGGTCGAGAGTCAGAGCGGTTGAGGCGGCAGGCCGAGTTTGATACTGTATGGTCAGAGCTACAGGCGGAGCGACAGGCAGTTCAGGCATTCAGCTCCCACCCAGTTGCGTCATTGTTTTCTAGGCTTCCATAGTTTATATTTTACTTTGCCGTAGTTGTAGCGCCCGATGATGGCGAGTAAACGTTTGATGTAAATGTATATGTCTACTTGATGATATGAGTAGCGCAGTTATGTTATCCAAGCTTGATCTTGGCTGTTGCATATTGTGCTTGGTTGCCTTCGCCGTGTTTGAACGTCTTGCGTCTGTTGGTTGCCTATGACTGTTGGTTGCCTGTGAATGTTCCCCCTTCCCCGCCCGTAGAAAGCGACTTAGGAAGCATAGGTTGAAAATAAGTGTTGGCTAAACGGAAGCCGAGGTAACAGAATGACTTTGTATTAATAAGACGTGGGGCAGACTGCCATTACATGAGTAGCGTATAATCTTGTAAAGATCAACAAAAATTACAAGTCTGTAATGACGCATATACAAAAATGCTATGAGAGCGAGTACTATGATGTGGGCGGATAGGGCCGTGGGAACGTTGCCGCGACTAATTATGCATAATACTTCTTCAAGTAGCGGCCGTTGACAGGGGCCGTGATCTGACCGTCGTCGGGGTTGAGCAGGAGGTATGAGCCATTAGTGCGGGCTTCGTGCACCGTAAAAGGGCCTTCCCAGTTTGGCGTGAATTTGGGAGCCGACATGTTGGCTCGTACATGTTTGGCGGCTTGAAGAACAAGGTCGCCTTCGAGAAAGGAGCGTGACTTGACGGTCTTCCCATACGCTTTCGTGAGCTGCTCATGATATTTCTTCATGCGTCGCAGGGCTGTGGCTCGTCGTTCGTCGAGGCCGTCAAGTGTCGCCAGTCTGATTGTTTCATCTCCGAGACCGCTGTTTAGAGAAAGTCAGGCCGACGGCACCGCGATCTCGGCCGGTATCACGCACTCGTCCCCGTAAACGAGAGAGAAGGGCGTGGCCTTCGTTGCTGTGTGCTGGGACGTTCTGTAGGCCCAAAGTGCCAGATTTAGTTGTTCGGACCATGACCCGTTGGTGCTATGAACCATTCGTGATAATACGCGGAGCAGAGTCTTGTTGGAAGCTTCAGCTTGACCATTACCTTGCGGGTAATAGGGAGTTGATGTGGTATGGTTGATGTTGTATCCTTCCATGAGAGCTCGAACCTCTCGATTAATGAACGGCGTGCCATTGTCGGATATGATACATCGTGGGATGCCGAAGCGACAGATGACGTCACGTAAGAAGTTGGAAACGGCGCCTCCCGTGGCTCTCCGCAGAGGTATGGCTTCGACCCATTTCGTAAAGCGTTCAGTAGCAACCATAATCCATGAGTGACGTCTGGATGGCGGGTGGATGGGACCGATGAGGTCGAGGGCCCAAGAGTGAAATGGCCACGGGGCTAAGATCATGCGCAGGTCGGATGCTGGCGTGTGCATTCTGTCGGCGTGCCGCTGGCAAGGTTGGCAGTGTCGGACATGAGAGATGGAGTCGGATTCCATAGTCGGCCAATAATACCCCAACCTCAGCAATTCTGCATACAGCTTCTGGGAGCCTTGATGCTCACCACAATCACCGTTGTGTACTTCGTTAATCACTTTGACTACTTGTGCACCCTGCAAGCATCGCAGGGTGCGCCCCGAAAAACCCTTGCGAAACAACTCGCCTTCCGTCACGAAATACTTGACGGACTTGCGCTTGATAGATCGTGCCGAGCTGCGGTCAGGTGGTAGAACCCCGTGGGACAAGTACTGGATGAAAGGCTGGCGCCAGTCACCTTCGACGTCAATGACAAGAGCTTCTGCATTGTCAGGCGCATACAAGCACTCGGAACAGTCCCTTTGTACGTGTGAGGCATCCTTGGCCATGGATGGCCAATAGAGGCCCATACGCTGGAGGCGACGGTATAGAGGGGGACCGTCGAGGCCACAACACTTTCGATGGCCAAGCTGTAATTTGTGTTTTGCTTCTTCCGGGGCCAAACATCTGGCTAGAGTGCCTCCGGGACATCGCCTATACAAGACATCTCCCATCATCAAAAAGTCTGTAAGGGTAGAGGCATGAGCAAGAGATGGCGCTTTAAGTTGGTCGATAATCGGCTGCCTCCAATCGTCTGCAGTAATGTCCTTCGGGACTAGGTTCAATGTTGTGCATGGTTCCAATCTCTTGATGATGGTTAGCATTCGCTGCTCACCATCAACCTCCATCTTTGACGCGATCGTGGCCAAGCTGTCCGCATGTCTATTGTGGCACCTGTGGTGATGTTCATATTGGACATAGCCAAGTCTTCCTTCTAAGTGTTGTACCAAGGCTCGATAAGGTGCCAAGGCTGGCTCCTTAACCGCGAATTCTCCATCAGCCTGTTTCATGATCAACTTAGAATCTCCCTTCACACATAAGGCTCTAGCCCCCATACTGATGGCGAGCATGAGACCAATGACAAGTGCCTCATACTCGGCTTCATTGTTGGAGACCGGGAAGGCAAGCTTGAAGGAGAGGGAGGTGGTGATGAGGTCTGGGCTTCGGAGGACTATGCCAGCACCTCCCTGCCGAAGGGGCCCTTCGGCACCCTTGCTGGTGGCCGAGCCGTCAAACTCGAGTGTCCACAGGTTGTCTATGTCAGTGATCAGGGCGGTCTCCTCGCCCGGCAATTGAACCAAGGTCGGCTCGTAGTGTTGACGTGGAAAGAAGGCCAAGAGATCTGCAACGGCTTGACTCCGCAGGGCAGTGGGATTTTTGATAGATAGACCGAACTCGGCCAAGAGCAACAGCCAACGGGCGAGGCGGCCGGACAAGGCAGGGCGTGTAAGCATGTACCGGAGTGGATCAGCCTTGGTGACGAGTGTGATCTGGTGCGCCAAAAAGTAGTGTCTGAATTTCTGCGAAGCATACACCAAGGCCAGACAGTGTTTCTCGAGCTCGGAGTAGTTGGCTTCGGGTCCCCTGATTATTCTGCTGAGGTAGTAAACAGGACGCTCCACGCCTTCTACCTCTTGGGCAAGCAAAGCTCCGATGGATCTGGGTGTGGAGGTCAAGTAGAGTAGGAGTGGGATGCCTCGCTGTGGTACGACCATGGTTTGCGGTGACATGAGGACCGCCTTAATTTGTTCAAATGCTTGCTGTTGGGGCGCACCCCAACTCCATGGTGCGCTTTTGCGCGTCAAGTGCTGAAATGGCGTGATAAGCTCGGCCAATGCGGGTATGAAGCGTCGGAGGTAAGAGACCTTGCCGAGGAAGCTCTTTAGTTGCTTTGTGTTCTTGGGTGGTGGCATTTCTTGAATGGAGGCAGCTTTGGAAGGGTCAACGTCGATGCCCTGTCGACTGACCAAGAAGCCGAGGAACTTGCCGGAGGAGACGCCGAAGGCACACTTTAATGGATTCATCCGCATGTTGTACTGGCGGCAACGATCAAAGACTGCTCGAAGGTCAGTGAGGTGATCACTTTCCTTCTTGGATTTAATAATAAGATCGTCGACGTAGTCTTCCACAGTGCGGTGTATCATGTCATGGAAGATTGCTGTCATTGCCCTTTGATACGTAGCACCCGCATTCTTGAGACCGAAAGGCATAACTTTCCAACAAAAGTTACCCATAGGAGTGCGGAAGGCTGTCTTGGCGCTGTCGTCGGGGTTCATGCGAATTTGATTATAACCTGCGAACCCATCCATGAAAGATAAGGTTTCATATCCGGCGGCGGCCTCCGTAAGCATGTCGATATTGGGTAACGGAAACTCGTCTTTGGGGCACGCCTTGTTCAAGTCCCGAAAGTCAATGCAAACGCGGACTTGGCCATTCTTCTTTTGTACAGGGACGACATTAGCCAGCCAAATGGGGTGAGTGATAGGTTCGATGAAGCCTGCCTGCAGAAGACGTTCAATCTCTTGTTTGATCTTCAACTCGAGCTCGGGGCGAAATGTCCGTGGGTGTTGTCGTACAGGGATGGATCCGGTGGCAATGTTGAGATAGTGTGTGACTAAGGCAGGATCCAGTCCGGGCATCTCATTGTAACTCCATGCCAAGACATCGCGATATTCGCGCAGGAGGGAAACCAATTCCTTCCTTCGGCCGGGGGCGAGTTTTGTGCCGATGTAAGTGTGCCGCGGTTCTTTGCCCGGGTCGGCCAAGTTGATTTCTTCAAGATCTTCGGCCTGTGGTCGAGGGCCGTCTTCATAGCAAGGTGGTGCCGCACCGGGAGTGAGGTCAGGGTCTGGCGGGCAATGCTCGGCAGTGCAGCACCAGTCAGTTTCCACAAGCGGGTCGGGATCGAGGGGGTCAGATGAGGGACCATCTGGAGCCCCCGCGCACCGTCATAACTGGTAAATCACTTTACCGTCCCTGACGACGCGTTGGAAGGTTGGCTCGGGCTTGTGCTTTTTAGATTTGGGGGATGCAGGAGGAGAGTTGACCGCGGCAGCAGGCGGGGGCGCCGAGGTTGATCCCTTGTTCTTGTTGCTTTTCTTGGTCTTGGATTTGGGAGGCTTGTTTCCGTACAGCTCATCCCAAGTTGGCAACTTGGTGGAATGTATATGAGTAGCATTCTCACCATCCTCGGCAAAGTCAGTGAAGAAGGAGGCCTCGGCGAAGTAAGATTCTGCACATTCGAAGGGGGCCTTGGTTGCAGGGATTGTCATCGCTACCTCATGCCCCGCAGGACCGGCCACCAGTTTCACACACTGGTGGTATGTTGAGGGAACGGCCTTGTTAACATGGATCCATGGTCGCCCGAGCAGAAGGTGGAAGGCAGACTCGCTGTCTATTACGTGAAAAGTAGTGTCGCGACGGACAGTTCCGACCATGAGGTCGACAGTGATGTGGCCGAGGGTCGACTGGGGACCCTGTCCAAAGCCAGTGATTTTGACGGGGTCGCGGATGATTTTTCTTGGGGGAATGCCGGCCTGTTGCAAGGTGATGAGAGGTATGATGTTGATCGAGGCGCCGCAGTCAACCAAGGCACGACGGAAGCCCGTGCCATTAACAGTACATTCTAAAAATAGGGGCCGATTGTGATGCTCGACCGGTGGTGAGTCTTCGTCTGAGAAGACTAAGGCCGTGGAAGGGATGTGACGCAATTCAGCCTGAGCGGCAAAGCATTCGGGACCGAGGCCAGTGGTGACCTCGATCAGGCAATTGGAAAGGTAAGTCCGAGCGACGGGTGAAAACCCCATTTCATCAAAAAAAACTTTTGATCTTTGTCACCTGTCCAAAGGAAGGCATCGGCTGATTAGCTGGAGGAGGCACGGCCGTTGGTATGGGCTCTGCTGGGACTTCGGGGATTGCAGGCTCGACGTGGTCAGTGACAGCCGTGAGGACCTGGTGCTCCCTATTGTTGTTGCGATGCGGGGGGTAGGGATCCTTGCGTACATCGTTGTTCTTCCGTAGCTGTAGGTCGCCTGACGCGACCTTCCTTGCAAAGATAGTTCGCAGCGCATTGCAGTTTCTGAGAGAATGGCCAAGGGCTCGATGGAAAGAACAGTAGTTGGGTCGGGTTTTTTCTTCGTCCGTGATATTGGTCCGCATTGGTGGCAGTTGGAAATTCTTGTCATGTGCCACCCATTCCGCCAAGAGTTCCTTCACTGTATTCAGATCACATGGATAGTCGGGTGCAGGCCCCTGTTGCCTCCGCTTGTCAGAGCCTCGGTCCCCATCTGGAAATTGACGCTTGAAGCCTGCGTAGTTGTTGTTGTTGTTGGTGTTGTTGTTGCTACGCCGAGTGATGGGTGTGTCTGTCGAGGCCAATAGTGTATTTTGCGGTCGAGGCTTCCATGACTTGACAGGACCAACCGTCTCGTAAGTTCGTCGGGCTGTTTCCTTGAGGTGTCCCCATGACCTCAACTGTAGATTCTCGATGTGCACTCGGTAGATGTCAATCATATTTTTGATGCATATGGGAACCAACGTTTCGTCTTTGCTGAAATCCGTGCACTCAAGGCATTTGAGATGGAAACGGTGCACGTATGTATTCAAGTCTTCTCCTTGATTCTGGCGAACGCCAGCAATATCAACAATAGTCACGCGCTCGGTCTCGTAATGGAACTTGTCTAAAAATAGCTGGACCATGTCGTTCCAGGTGTGGACGGTCCCTGCGGGGATCTGGTGATACCAAGTGTAAGCCAAGCCTGTAAGGGATTTGTGGAATTCTCTCAACTTTAAGCCGTCTCCTGTACCATACTGCTCCAAGGAGCCTGCGAACCTTGTCAAGTGCTCACGGGCGTTGCCCTCACGTCCGTTGAAGAGCACAAAGTTTGGTTGCTTGTACTTGAGGGGGTAGGGTGTGATGGCGATATCATTGGCGTACGGGGCGTGTCCGGTCAACCGTGTTGAAGAGTCTGGTTCGGAATTCCTCGACAGGCGATGGACAAGGGCTTCCAGGTCTGACCGAGTGACATAGTTGGAGGATGGTGCTTCATTGCCGGTCAAGGGGTGATGACTGCCTGGGGTATCGCGAGCCCCCGAGCCCCCAGACGGTGCGGCTTGATGAACGGGAACATGGGAGGGTTGGTATAGTACAGGGGGTGGCAAGGGCAGCTGCGCAGGGGCGTGTGTGGGTTGGCGAGACATGCCCATCGCTTGGCCGGCGGTCTGCTGCTGCTCAGGTGGATAAGGATTAGGTTCCATCTCGATGGAGTCATGAGTTTCAGATGAACCTCGTGTTGGCATGGGCTGGGGGACCGTGACAGGGTGAATCTGTTGCAGTACGGGTCCAAGGTCTGCCTGAGGTCTTCGTGATGGCCTGACAGGACGCAGCACATCAGCCGCAGGAGGCAAAGATGTCGCAAGTCCTACCGCCAAAGGTCTAGATGATTGTGGCGGCGGTGGTCGCGGCACTGGGGCCTGAGCGGCGTCAAGAGCCAACTCAGGTCCGTGGGGTTGGACATGTGCAAGGGTTTGTTGGGGGACCATCGCCTGCATGGATTTTTGCATTTCCATGATGACTGTCATAAGAGTAGCCTGCGAGTTCTGAAGGTTGGCTATAGCGGGCGTGAACTGTTGGATGGCTGCATTGACTGCAACTTGTATGTCAGGCGCGACGGCTAGTGGCTGGTCTTGGGGGCGCATGGCACTAGTCCCTTCTTGTTCACCGAGTTGATGCTCCTCTTGCACGGTGCGGATGAGGCCTTGGCTGGTAGCCCTCGTAACTCTTCGTCGTGGAGGCATGGTGCCTAAGTGTAGCGTACGGGCAGACTGCAGTACGATGCTCACCTCCCCAGCGGAGTCGCCAAAATGATGCCAGGGAAAGTGGGTTCGTGCCTACGTGGAGGTGCCACAAAGGCTGCAGTCCGAGTCAGCTTCCAAGTGTGCAAAATGAGAGACAACAAGGACGGAGTAAGGGCTGAGGGCAAGGCTCCCCAGACAGGCCGCGAGGGCTGGCAGTGCTGCGCAGGCAAGGCGAAGGCGAATAGAGCCGGCGACCGACAGTCCAAGCTAAGGTCAACGTCAAGGGTGCAGCGTCAAGAGTCCGATGTCAGGTGTCCGAATGTATTTCTCTCTAGAATTCCAGAGAGAATGAGTTTTAGAGAGAGAAAGTGAAAATGACAAATGAGAGAGTCCTCCTTAAATGAAATCCAAGGTCCCCTATTTATAGGGAAAAGTGTGCCGGTGTCATCAATGTGTCACCAGCTGACACGTGTCACCCCTGGGAGTGACACGTCACTAGGGGGTCCACAAATACCGGTTCTCCGTTGGACTGCCAGTTCCCGAATTCGCACTGCCTTGCCCCACACAGCATCTCTCTACCTGTCTGAGAAGACTGAAAACACCATGACGGCGTGATCAGAGTAAGCCCGTTGCCCCAGCCACCGGTCCAAGCCCTTACTGAATCCCACAGGCCTGGCAGCGGTGGGGAAGACCCGACGCCCAGCTGCCAGGTGGACTAGGCGGGATGCCCTTCCGAAGACCTGCTCCCATCTCGGAGTGACCCGGGGGTCATAGTCCTTAGGGGTGCTGACGCGAGCCCCCAGTGCCAGAGCACGTAGGCCAGTCACGCAGGCACCCTGGCGGAGATAGTGTTCCGGAGGAGTCGCCTATCCCGCTGCGAAGGGTCCTCGCGCCGGAGCACTACGAACGGAGCCCCCCGAAATGAAGACGGCGATGGCTTTAAGGTTGTGAGCCCATCCCGTGGCGGCGATGACTATAAGGTTGAGAGTCCATCCCGCTGCGAGGGCCGGAGCCCCCCTGTGATTGTGACGGCGATGGCTTCAAGGTTGTGAGCCCATCCCGTGGCGGCGATGACTATAAGGTTGAGAGTCCATCCCGCTGCGAGGGCCGGAGCCCCCCTGTGATTGTGACGGCGATGGCTTCAAGGTTGTGAGCCCATCCCGTGGCGGCGATGACTATAAGGTTGAGAGTCCATCCCGCTGCGAGGGCTGGAGCCCCCCTGTGATTGTGACGGCGATGGCTTCAAGGTTGTGAGCCCATCCCGTGGCGGCGATGACTATAAGGTTGAGAGTCCATCCCGCTGCGAGGGCCGGAGCCCCCCTGTGATTGTGACGGTGATGGCTTCAAGGTTGTGAGCCCATCCCGTGGCGGCGATGACTATAAGGTTGAGAGTCCATCCCGCTACGAGGGCCGGAGCCCCCCTGTGATTGTGACGGCGATGGCTTCAAGGTTGTGAGCCCATCCCGTGGCGGCGATGACTATAAGGTTGAGAGTCCATCCCGCTGCAAGGGCCGGAGTCCCCCTGTGATTGTGACGGCGATGGCTTCAAGTTGTGAGCCCAACCCGTAAGCATACAATATGATTGTGGGGCATGGGCGTGGTGCCTACAACACGAGACATTGATTGTGGCCCATGGGCGCGGTGCCTACAGCACGAGACATTGATTGTGGCACATGGGCGCGGCGACGACTGTCGCGAGACCATACCTGCCGGGGGCACATGTCATGAAAGTGGCGCACGGGCGCTGCGATGACTGTCGCGAGACCATACTTGGTGCCGGGGTACATGTTATGGAAGTGGCGCACGGGCGCTGCGACGACTGTCGCGAGACCATACCTGGTGCCGGGGCACATGTCATAGACGTGTCGCACGGGCCTGGTGAAGTGAGTGGCGCCGAGGGCACCGTAGAGTGATAGAGAGCCTAGGGGCACGGCTGTATCAGCGGTGCGGCACAAGGGCGTGGCAGAGTGAGTGGGCGACGAGGGTCGCGGAGTGACGTCCTGGCGACGGGGGTCACGGAGTGACTTCCAGGCGACAGGGGTCGTAGAATGACATTCGTGCGACGGGGTAGCGGAGTGATCTCGAGGACGCAGGCGACAAAGGTAGCGAAGACGGCGTGTGGGAGATGAGTCGCGAAGACGGTGCGCGGGCGACGGTCATTGCGGCGACGATATACGGGCAAGAAGGGCGCCTTGCCATCGCAGTGATGAGTGAACGTTAGGGACCGTTGTGCGTGAATGAGAAGCAAAAAAAGGGGGTCGCGGCCCCCGGGACCAGGGTGGCCGACCCCCCTTTAAGGGAGGTGGCCGACCCCCTTAGGGGAAGGCATGCCGCGGTTCTTCTTGTAGATTTTCTAAGTGTTGGTGTCGTCGATGTCGTCGCATTGGCGATAGAATAAGTTTAGTCGCACAGAAAGTCAACGAAAACAATGCACGTAACTTGCGCGTGCGTGTATGTTTTGACCGGTTTGACAGCGTTGAAAAATTGACCGTTGACTGGGTGACATGTCGACAGCGGTGAAAAGTTGACCGTTGAATAGGTGACATGTCATGCGAAAAATGGGACCTCTGGTGGGCCCTTGGGTGTGACCAGAATAGGTTGGCAACAATTAGTTTTATTTCTTCTACACCCATCCCTTTACGGGATCTTTGGTGTCTTTTAGGCCACTCGAAGAGGGTTTTCCTTCGCTACCACTGTATGTTATAACTTCTTCAAATGCATATCAATTTTCGTTGCTATAGTATTTATTGGTAGTGTTATAACTTCCAAAGTTTGATAAGAAGTAATCTGAGTTTAGGACGTGATTTTCACTTCCTAACTCTTTAACTGATTTGTGTAATTCAATTAATATCTGAGATATTATCTTGTTTAGAGTTCTACAGATATTTAAAGTTTCATAAGATACGTCCATTATTTGGTTTAATAAACCTGTTGAAACCAATAAAATAACCCTCGAGGGAGGTGAATAGGGTTTTTAAAAATTAATGGGGAATTTAAACTAAGCACAATTATAAATCTCAATCAAACCAAGTAATAATTCAATGAAGATGCTAACTAAACAATCTCAAACAATTAAAGATCAATAAGTAAAGAGATTGGATTAGAGATACTTGACAAGGATATTTAAATGGTTCGGCTTGAACTACCCTCAAGCCTACATCCACCTCTTCAAGGAAGTCCATTGCAAGAGCACTAGAATCCACTAGCAACAATCTTCTTCCGGGTCAAGATCAAAACCCTTACAACACTTGGTGATATCTCCACACCAAGTACAAGCCTTGAATCCACAAAGCTTACCCAAGACTTGACAAACCCAAGCCTTGATCACAATCCTTTTACAAAGATCAATTGTGTACAAAGAAACCTTCTTGAAAGGAAATGAGTACAAATAAAGCTCTAGTACAATAGAGAGATGAGAGAATTGATGACTTGAAGAATGCTCACTCTCAATCAAAGAATTGCTCACAAAGACGCTCTCTTTAATGATGTAAAATCATGAAGATGAAGAGAGAAGAAGTTTAATCTATGAGCCTTGATGTTTCTCTAATGAATGGAGGCTTAGAATGTGGTTTCCATGGTGTATGATGAAGCCCCAAAGCATTTATATAGAGAGCAAATGAAATATAGCCGTTAGAGGTTTAAAGTGAGCAAAACTGCCATTGCAGTCGACTGTATTACCAATGCAGTCGACTGTAATCCCTCTAAAATAGCTGTTAGAGTTTTGTCCTCGAAAATAGCCATTGGAGCTGAATTTTGACCAATGCAGTCGACTGGATTCAAATACAGTCGACTGTATTACCCTACTGCCTATCAGCTGCCTCACGGAACCCCCTTTCCTATTTTGGGCATAACTTTCTCTAGAAAAATCAGATTGATGTGCTGTTTTTTGCATTGGAAAGCTAATAAAAAGTTTTATCAGATATGAAAAGATTGGCACCAAAATAGTTTTTGAGAAAATCTGAGTGAGCTCCAAAGTTCACTCATTTTCAAGAACCACACTTGTTTGAAAGGTTATGAACTCACATGCAATGCACAAGGTGTCCTAAGGTCTTTTTAGGTCATAGTCATCAATCCAAACATCAAACCAAGACTAGTTACATAATAGTAAAGACCAATCATAATCGTAGTAACTTAACCTTTGCATTCTTTCTTACTCTTTGACATAGGACTTGATGAAGCTTCCATAGTATGTCCACTATAACTTTAAGCTTCTTTGACTTCAATCCATCTATCCAACTTCTCAAAGGTGTCTTCATGAGTGTCATGTATATATCTACTAAGAATCCACTCAAAGCACACATTAGAACATAATTAATGTGTAGTTATCATCAAAACAAGATGTAAGCCTAGGTTATCCAACCATA